>JALIZH010019808.1:0-31645 GCA_030522465.1 Rhipicephalus appendiculatus | reverse complement strand
CACATAAAAAGTGATCCAGAAAAAAGGCATTAGTTTTGTTGCTATAAAAGAATTTATCGAGAATGAGTGGGTGTTGGTGTCGGGTGATCCTAGAACGACACATATTGATGCAGTTGTGGAATTGTGAATTGTGCAAAAGTATAGAAACTTTAGACATTGAAGCTTCGATATACGATATACGAAAAATCCACGCATCTCCATGAAGTGAATCATGACGAGTGGCCGAAGCACTGGGAATGGTTCTTGCTGTAAATCACCCGTGACATCGCCACTGCGTCCCGGGCTGTCGCCGCCTGGGCCTGGATAGCTTGCTGTCTGCGTAGACGTTGAGTCGCCGCATGCCGCGCTCTCGCGTCTGTAGTAGAACCTTGTTGTCGGCGTTGCCGCTTTGCCGCTGCTTTGCGAGTTCTCGCCTCCGTTGTAGCTTGTTAACTGCGTCGGCGTTGCCTTTCGCGGGCGAGAGCGCGTTCACGTTCGTATTCATCCATGTTGAAGAGGATGTGTGGTCTGGAACGTGCTTATTCTTCATCGTCGTCATCGTCATAAGCGTATAGTGGGTAGCTTACATGAGCTGTGTAGTGATGGCAGAAAGAATGTATGGTCTGGAACAGGCTTATTCTTCATCGTCATGAGCGTCATCGCCATGGCGTATAGTGGGTACCTTGCATCGTCATCGTCACCGAGAGCACGGCCAACGGACAAGCTTAGATCCTAAGCTGCTTCGCCCCTAAAAGGGGGCGAACCCTGCGTGTCGCAGTAAGTCAGTAGGTGAACCTGTACGTCGGTGTCGGTTGGAAATAAGTCGTGCAGCCTTACCCTGAACGCTTTGAAATGTAGCTACGGAGGTAGATGTATAAGGGAACCGGACAGTATTTCCATACCCTAGTATCGGACGTATAAGTGAAACATAAGCCAGATTGTTTATGTCTGGGAGGGAGTTGAGGGACGCCACTTACTTAAGGCACGTTAAATAATAATAATAATATCTGGGGTTTAACGTCCCAAAACCACGATATGATTATGAGAGACGCCGTAGTGGAGGGCTCCGGAAAATTTAGACCACCTGGGGTTCTTTAACGTGCACCTAAATCTAAGTACACGGGCCTCAAGCATTTTCGCCTCCATCGAAAATGCAGCCGCCGCGGCCGGGATTCGATCCCGCGACCTTCGGGTCAGCAGGCGAGCGCCATAACCACTAGACCACCGTGGCGGGGAGGCACGTTAAATAAACAAGAGGTTGTTCGTGGATTTTTTGCTATATGCTCAAAGTGCATCGTTCAGTTCAAATCGAATGTGATGTTGATACCGAAATACCGATTTTCATAGACGGAACGCAACGTAGTGCTGTTGGAACCGTACGTGAATTTGAGGGGCATGTTTATTTATTACTTTCTTTGCGACGGACAGAGAAATCATCCTTTCTTTCTTAACGATCAAGTCCGAATCGTGACACCACTAAAATATATTGTTGACGGCGCTGTTAAGTTTAACTCCGTCTGAGTAGTATTTGACTTCGTGGTAGAGCACGCAGTCATCCGCGAATAATCTCATTCTACCTTCACATTGTCTTATTGTATCATTACTAAAAAACAAAAATAGAAGTGGTGCCAGCACCGATCCCAGGGGAACATCAGATAGTACGGGATGACGTCGGAGGAGTGACCGTCAAGTTAGACAAATCGGTAGCGGTCAGTACAAAAATTAGCGATCCAATTCGTTAATTGGTTGTGTCCATTGCTTCTTGCTGATTTTTTCAACTACAATGAGTCACAGTATGTTGTTCATTCCCGGGCAATGAAGATTCGCAATTTAATACGCGAAATTTGCTGCCAGAAACTATTTAGATTCAAAAACACTGTTTCTGCCATTTCAGAGGAAAACATAAACTGAAAGCAACATGCGTCATTTGGGGTCAGGCCACATCGCCATGGTGTTATTTTGAAGGAATACAAGCCTTGCTGATATTTGTGAAAGAAATTTTTTCGCGCAACTGCTGACAGCAAACTGCTAGCACAACGGAGGACACACCTACTCAATGGCAGGTAACACTTAGCGATAAGTGACATTCAAAGGAAGGAGGCACCTAACAATGCCGCTGCGTCATTTTCGGTCAGAGCTGAAACAAGGGGGGGGCCATGAATAGCAAGTATGCTTCCCACGTTCCAACACGGTACACCATCTCGGCCGGCTCCACCACAGCGGCGATTACGATTGAAAAAAGAAACGATGTCTTTGCCCCGACTCCACCGAAATCTAAAATACGCGGGAGCAGAAGAACAGCGTTACGCAAAACTTTCTCTACTGCTTTCAGCGCTCTCAGATGAGCGTAAGCAGACGTAGTCATAGCAGCCGTTATCATGAAGGGAGAAGTCTGCACTGAAGTCCTGCAGCAGCAACCACTGTCAGGGCACTGCTGAGTGTTCCTTAGAATTCTCGTGTAGGTGCCCAGGTTGCCTTGAGCGTGAAGTTCCGAAGCCATGTGTCGTGCTTGAGCGAGTAGTCGGCGAAGCCCGATCCGGTGTCGTCTGGTCCACGGCCATATGTGGACACGGTGCTCCCATCACTCGTTGTGCGTGAGCGCCTGGATGAAGCGCTCCGCATCCTCGTGTCTCAAGGTGAGCTCCGCCACGTCCAGCGTGGTGAGGCAGCGCTGAAGCGTTCCATCAGCGACGACCGGGAAGGGCTTTTATGGGACAAAGTTTCCGGAGCACTTGTGGGAAAAAACATGATCTTCCAAATCACCCAGATTGGTGATGGTTCTGAAGAACCGGCTGTTGCCCTTGTAGATGTCCAATCCGCATTACGCTCCCATTCATACTTTTCATGGCCCGGTTCTTCCTAAGCGCAGCGAGACCTGGTGCCGACCTCCGCACACTCTCGTTTATTTCGACTGCCGTGTTGCAGTTGCGCGTCTTTAACGGAACAGGCAGAAGGCTAAGCGCTCTCGTTTCGGGCCCTTCCGGGCGTCCGCTGTTTCAGGGGCAGCAACTCCCGACTTTGTCCACGATGCCGACGCGAATGCCAGAGCCAGATTGATTCGGGCTATGCGCAAGCAAGGGCTACAATCGCTCTACTGTGAGGCTTAGGCTTAACACACCAAGACTATCATTGTATAGAAACTCTTTAATAAAGCTTAGTAGGAGCTACGCACGATGCTACACGCCTTAACACTTCAGCGTCCGTGTCTGAACTGTTCTAAAATGCTTCGATTTCAATTATTTGATGACGCTGACGTTTCCACATGATACAAGTAAGGTTTATTTACATATTTACAACTGCTGAAGAGCTGGAGATGATCCTTCATCTGCCCTTGCTCGAATGTATCTCTTCTGTGCCAGCCGCTGAATCTCTCCGTGCCGGCCACTCTCTCTCGTTCTTGGGTAGCGGTGCCGCCTGTTTCAGCAAGCGTCAGACCGGTGCCGTCCGCCAACAGGTTAGCAATCACCCAACCTTTTCCGTGGGAAGGCAAGTGTGGGCCCCGGAACGGTTCGAGCGAAAGGGAATATCTTTAACTCCCTGCCGAATGAGCGTAGCTCATTGAACTGCTGCTTTTAACGGGTGGACGAGTTGCACGTTGGTTCCCCTATACAGGCGTATCGTACAGGTGCGGGTCCGTCCAACGGGCCCCGGAAAAATTTCAATAAATTGACCATCCTTACAGGTATGTCGTGGGTGAAAGTCATCGTGCAGCAACACCCCGTCGCTGATACCTTTGTGCAGAACATGTGATAATAAAAAATTGGCCGCGTATCTGCGTGCTTCGCTGCAAATGTCGTCGAAAGACGATAGTCTTGTGCCGGCCGTACTACTATGTTTTGCCTTGCCTGAGACAGCCTAAAAAACACTAGGGTCTTTAGAATTGCGTACCTATGTATTTTCTAATAAAGAACACACGTCCTGACGCTTACATATTAATGTTGTGCCTCAGGAATGCGTAGTATTTGCTTTTTGATCGAATATGTTCACAAATATGAACGCGAACACCAGTTCAAGATGGCTGGGCGTTCAGAAAGAAGTTAAACTTTGGCCGAGAAGCTGAATCGGGTTACGGACAGACAAACAGACAGGACAGACATGCAGACCAAAATTTTTGCGTTTAAGTATCCCAAGAAAGACTATCGTCTTTAATAAATATGATGGGCAGAACATCTGATAACCGCACGTCCTCCAAAAAATGACCCATATTGCGATGATTGCTTCTTAAAGTGTACACAAGGGCGTGTGTGAAGCGTTAGAGTCGTTAATAACGGAAGCATCGAAAGCGGCTGCGGTCCTTACGCTGTTGTATTCTTCCGAAGGTAGTACGTGCCAGAGGATCCCTTTCTCCAGAAGTCAGGGAACTTGCTCGTCACCTAGTTGATTCTTCCTTTGACGCAAGTGCCTTTAAATGACACGGAAGCGCAGGAAATAAGCACAAACACAACACGAACGGCTGTTCAGGTGCGAAAATAAGGCACGCGCAGACTGACAGGAGTACCTGAGCGGACAACTACCTTTCAAAGTATCTGATTTTCGAAGTTTAGAGTCAATTAAGCGCGCACTAATTCATGCGCCTTGAACATTTTTCTGCACAAAATGTCAGCGCCGTTCCATAGTCGGTCATCCGGGCGTAGATCTACGGCCAGCTCTTGAATGAAGTCATCGGACAGGGGACACTGTGCGAGATGGTTAGCTGAACGAGGCGCTAGAGTGCTCTTTTGGCTACCTGTTTGGGAGCCTCAGGTGCCCGCCGGATTTCCTCGAGGGGCACACTGACTAGGATTACGCTGTGTTCAATCACAGTCGTCAGGTTTGCGCTCACGTGCTCCCGAAGCTCGTCGGGTAGCTCAGAAGAGGCCGAAGGAAATGGACCTTTCCAGAAATCGCAGCGCCGTGCCTTCCCCTGGTGGTTCGGCGCTGGGGCATTATGGGAGAGCGGAGCGCCGGGCCGGCAGAGCAGACGCATTTCCACTTTCGGCTGCTTTCGTCGCGCGTCGTTAGTGGCTTTGGATGGTGTAAGGTACTGCTGTTTTGAAGAAACGTCTACTTCTGAGCGCTCCGACTTTCTTCATGCACGCAAACTCGAACGTGTGGTTCGTCCCAAACAGCCAGAATCACTGAGCATGCCGAAGAAGAAAAGTGGCGGACAAACCTGCTGTGTTCTTCGATATGATAACACGCGAAAGACGCCGGACGTTTCGTTTCACTGCTCGGTGCTACTGCAGGATTTGAATTTTTGTTTGTGCTGCAGCCAGGTTTGACCTTTAATAAGATGGTTTTTGTTCTCATTCACCTGTGACTGCAGGGCTGGGAGTCTGTACTCAGATCGTGAGTTCTCATTAGCACCATGAAAATGGGCATGCTGCATAATTGTTTCTTCTGATTACCCTTGAGGTGATACCTTCAGTTGTTTTTGCCCATGGCCCTTTTGGCAAACGTGCCAGGAACAGCTGTGTTCTCGACAGCTTTGGAGGGGTATCAGCATTTAAATGCCAAATCACTAACTTAGCATAATCACAAATGAAACATTGACCCTTAAACTGTTAAATAAAAAATTGGCCGCGTATCTACGGGCTTCGCTGCAAATGTCGTCGAAAGACGATAGTCTTGTGCCGGCCGTACTACTATGTTTTGCCCTGCTTCAGACAGCGCCAACTCTACGTTGAATTGGCTGCTCTGGCTGGCATTGATAAAACACTAGGGTCTTTAGAATTGCGTACCTGTGTATTTTCTAATAAAAGAACACACGACCTGACACCAACATATTAATGTTGCGCCTCAAGACCAAAATTTTTGCGTTCAAGTATCCCAAGAAAGACTATCGTCTTTAATATTGTTTAAATCATGCAATGAACGTTCATTCGGTTATAATTAATTCCCTGGTTAAAGGGCCCCTCACCAGCCTCTCAAAATACAAAAAAAACGTGCGCATTATTCTCTGCTGGCGTTTCCTCGTCTTGCACACATTTCGTGGACGCAGACAGTGATTCCCGTGACGTACATAGTATACATGCTCTCGATTGGTCCATATACGCGAAATATCAGATGTGCATTGTCTCCTGAACTGCTTTGCCATGCAGCCGCCCATCCGTTCTTCCTTGTCTCGCACTACTACCATGCGCGATCAACTGATTTCACTTCATTCTGTTTTGAAAATCAAGTCATCACCTGAACACAGTAACCACGACATCGTCACGAAATGTGACTCGCGGTTACACTACTTAAACACGCATCACTTAATCAAGCCACTTATTCTACGGTTCGAAGAATACTGCCGCACGTATGCTATATCTGAAGAGTCACTAAATGTTGCAAGCAAACCACCAAGACTGCCCCCATGGTTTGACCTGACGCTACTTTGCGACTTTTCTCAAACCCACCTAAAGAAAAGACACACCACCAGAACACATTATTCAGGAATTCCGTGCACTCCAACACACATACAGCGATCACATTGAATATTACACAGACGGCTCGAAGACAGAAAATCATGTGGGTATAGGGATCGTAACAGGACTCCACCATCATTACTGGGCTACCTCAATGCATATCCATCCATTTTCACAGCTGAAGTCTATGTCTTGTATGAAGCGGTTCCTTATGTCACCGCTGGCGAACACAAGAAAGTGATAATTTACACTGACTCGCTAAGTGCACTGAAAGCTCTACACCTGAAATCAGACTGAAATCGGAGTGCAAAGCCTTAGTTGGATACATCTTAAATCTCATAGTTATAAATACCAAGGTTGTTTCTATTCGTTTCTGCTGGATCCCAAGCCATGTCGGGATACCTGCCAATGAAAAAGCTGATAAATATGCTTCTTTGGCAGCACACGAAACACTAACAAAAATAAAAATTCCCCTTAAAGACAGCCAGCGAACAATGCGTACAACATTGTTAGCTAAATGGCAGCAAGCAGTGGGACTCATCCACAAATAATAAGCTCCATCTAATAAAGCTCGTCCTTGGAGAATGGAAGACCTGTCGTCACCAAGAACGGTTTCTTGAGGTCATATTATCCCGACTCCGTATTGGGCGCACACACCTGACTCGCAACTTTTTGCAGACAAATGAACAACCAACATGTGAAAACTGTCAAGAACCATTAACAGTTATACACATACTGATCACGTCTCCCCACATTGAAACGTAGAGACAAAAATATTTCGGCCAACTATACAAACAAAAAAAAACGTCTATCCACCCTGCTATACTTCTTGGAGATGATCCCCTTGTACCCTTGTCTTCTGTGCTGAACTTTTTAAGAGAATGTGACTTTTTAAATAAGCTGTACACAACATCATTTCACAGTTCATTACCTATCACCTTGTGTCTGGCGCAGCATAGCCTCAGCTGCTTTTGCGCCATTAAAAACCGAATTAACTAACTTCATTTTGTGTTTCCGGCTGCGCAAGCTGCGATAACAGCAAGTAGCCGAGCAGGGCGAAATCCTGATAGGCTCGAGTGCATAGTGCTGACATTGTTCACGTATTTTTAAGAAATAAGTGGCCAGGGGGGATATATCGCCTGTGGGCAGCGTAACGAAGGCGAGGGGGGGGAACAACTCCCTCGTCTTCGAACGCGGGGTGCTCAGGGGCGCTTTAACTCGGGATTCATGACATTGCGCAAATCATGCCGAAAAGTTAATTTCCAACTCCTGGTTGAGAAAACGGGCATGATACAGAAACATGTTTTACGTTGTCTGACAACGAATTTAGGGAAGTCAACTGTGCAGAATATTCTCGCTTCATGTAGTGCCACACTGTGCCCTGATTACGCGATCTCCGCCCCCAACAGCACTACTACGCTCAGCGCCGCATTTCAATCTGCACAGCGTAGTGTGGGCTCGCACCCATTTGTCAAAGTGCGATTTTGACAGCGGTTATCACGTGCGTCGTGCCACAATCCAGCGTATCGCGGAAGCATATCACTAGCGATAGTGCCGAGCACAATGTTTTAATAATGCAGCAGTACGGTCATTCTCCCAATAAAACAAACGAGAAAAGCTTCCGCTACTAGGAAACACGATCCAACAAAGCGCTGGGGAACTCGCCGCGCAAGCCGTACAAAGTTTCCGATTCAATGAGCCTTTTCGCGGGTACTTGAGCATTTTCCCTTGTGATTAAGAAATCAGGAATACTTATTCATATTATCCATGTTGCTCAGGCCAGTTCCTCTTCGGTGAGTGCAGTTTGAAACGGGGTTGTTACGAGCGATATTCCTGCAACGACGCGCTCGTACGCCCGCAAGCTCGCACGCTGTGAACGAGGCGAGCCAACGCTTCCGCGAGCAGACGACACTACGCCGACGCTCCGGCTTCCCACACTGCTTTGCGGCCGCCATAGGTGGCGCGCAGGAATTTCTAGGAAAGGTCCATTTCACCGACACATTTGGTCACCACGAGGGCCCCTTGGAATGAACGCTGCCACAATGTCATACGAAGAAACTTCGAAGCCCACGCAGTCCACCCGGGGCGAGTTCACGCGATTGTGGCAGAGGAGGCGTCTCGGATGCCGCGTGAAGCTGCTCTAGGGCGAGTTGCAAAATAGGTGAATGAAGTGCGCGCTTTTGATGGTGACATTGGCCAGTGAACGCAGGGGCAGCGCCGATCTCTAACGGGGAAACATGAAGGTCCTCCACGCTGATTCGCCGTTTTATGCAAAGGGCACCGATCGCGTCCCAATGTCGGTCATTATTGTCATCTTCAGGCGGGTATAACAAGGTGACCAACTGCGTAATGTTATTGTTGGCCAGAGCTCGGAGGAAAGCTTGACACACTCGCCCGCTGAATCGGCGCAATTTAATGAGATCCTGCAGAGCGCAAGTGCGCCTTCTTCAGAGCCTGCACCAACTTCCGCAACTCCTCGGCAGCTTCGAGGTCGGTAATATGAAGTGGCCAATGAGTCGAGGCAGGTCGTCCCAATTGCACGCAGTCGATGGCAGTAGTAACCGCCGCAGTCTTCTATTGATAAGCGCGGCAAAGACGCCAATCCGCTAGGAGCTGAAAGACAAATTGCAAATAAAATGAAAATCCCCTTCCGATTATTGCCTCGTCTTCCTTGAGCTGGCCATGGTAGAACGTTTTGCCACTTTGTGGGGGCAATACTTTTGCCACAAATTAAACAAGTCTTCACTGGAACGCCAACACTTCTCCCAGCTGCACCAGGGGGAGGACCGGCGGCACACCAACTCCCGACATGCATACTTGGGAGGGGCGTCTGCTGACCCTCATGTTGCTTAATTTTTCTTTCAGATTTCGTGCTAACTCATATTGCCGCCAAGGGGGCGGCAGCCCCATACAGCAGGTGCCTCCGCCATACTATTCTTGGCTTGGGCGTGAGGACATGATACCGAGGATCTCAACGTACATGGCGCGAGAAGGCGATTGCTATGCGAGAAAATGAGCAAAAAGAAAGTGCCGGTGGCGGCGCCACCTTGAACTTCTGGCACCAGTCGCCGTGACGTCATGAATTTTGACGGCGTCTACTATGGCGTACATAGTTTTTAATAGGGAAACTTAACTACACTGAGGTAGCCAGAGACTTAACGAACCAAGTTTCAATGTTTTAGTGAATTTCGTTGGGCGAATGTGGCCGAAATATGAGAAAACACTTTGAAATCCGTGACGCCGCCATTGGAATTTTAGGCAGCAGAGACAAAAGAAGCTTTTGATATTTTTCTCTTTTAATAAATATCACGGTGAAGTTACCTGCACTAGGGCTTGCAGAGTAGAATTTGTCGGACTGAACTAATTATATGTTTCACTTTAGTGTCCCTTTAAGGGCTTACTGGGTGACGGGTGGCTGGATTAATTGAACAGTTGGTATTCGTCAGCATGCGCTTAAATCTAGATATTTCCATAATGGCTCTTGCGTTTGGCAACGTCGAAGTACGGTATCGTTACCGCGAATTCGCGCTTAGCAGCGATTCGCCACAGCGGCTAAGCCAACCGCGGCGCTTACACCAAGTACTTATCAGCCCTGTACTAAGCCCTGCATAATAGCCCTGTATTTAGTAAATCCCTGCCCTGTACAGTAGTTAGTAGCCCTGTAGTAGCCCTGAACTGAGCGATAACATGGCCTCTGCTTTGATAAACAGTGGTAGAGAGAGCGCTCAAGAACACAATGCCTCAAGTGAAAAAGAAATTATAGTCTGTTACAACAAAAGAAAAGATGTAAGCTCTGCCGACAACCTTCACTGTGTTCCCACAGAGAATTCGCATGAATCATCCCATACACTAGCACTGACTACACTACTTGACGTTCCCATAGACGCGTTGGGGTCACTGGCTTTAGGTTGCAAACATGAAGGTCCTGGTAAATGTCCCGAGCGATGATCACGTCGCCTGCTCGGCCAATCTCGATTTTTAGCCAATCTCGGCCAATCTCGATGTAACCTTTAACTTATTGTATGCGTAGTATTTTCGTTAGCCGAGAAAAAATTTCCCAGCGGACACCTGCTAGTACTACTGTTTTCCACAGGGCAGTCGCGTCGCTATCCTGTGGGCGGAGCTGATGCTTTTTCTTGCGCTGTAACAGAGTACGATTGTTTCCTCTTGCTCCATTCCGTCTAGCCAGTGCATTCGCTGCAAACGGATAACATTTCAGATGCAAGCGAACATTATAAACGATGACTAACCTTTCCCTGTGAGTACGCTCTTCCGTCGTCGTACTTGCGTTTGCCGAAGTCGCAGGCACCGGCAATCATCTCGAGTTGCTTCTTGGTCGTCGTCGAAAAGCCGACCTCGAGCTTGTCCGGGGCCTTGCAGACGAGGTTTCGGCGGCGTGAAACGGCCCGGAGAGCTGGTCGCGAGAATGTCGTAGGTTCTCGAGGCAACCTTCTGGATGACGGTCATCGCCATCAGGAGCACTAGGGAGCGGTTCTTCAACGCGTCGTAGCGTTCCGCAGCCGTGAAGCATCGAGAGCTGGGCTCTACCTGGAAGGTCATCTTCTCTGGAGTAAGCGCGAGCCATAGGTGAGACGTGTGTCGTTTATGCGATGGCCAGGACACAAGGGAACTTTCGGACCGAGTGTTGTGCAACGAACAGGAGAGCACAATATCCACGCACGAATCTGAAAGCACTACCCGATGTTGTGCAAGGGACAACAGTGTGGCGATCACTGAAACATTGTGGCCTATGACGAAAAGACGTTTTGAATGATTCGAACCTTCACCCCTTCAAGAAGATGCGACTATAGCAGGCTTGCGCGCAGGCGCATTTGATCATTCAGCTTATCAGCTAGATGTATTTTTAAAAAGACAAACCATTTGAGCACATGTCTAAATTTTCTCAGCGGCTTCGTTTTGTTATGTAATCTCTTTCTTTTCCTTTAGCGTCGCGCCAGTCAAATTTTTAGCGCTCACACTTGTATTTTAACGGATTACAATCACAAAATCTTTCTAGAGCACCGGTGAGTAGATGTGGCGGCGTTGATGACATGAGTACACATCACGCGCTCAGTGCTTTGCACTTGTCGGTGTCAGGCTTTTTTTTCTTTTCTCGGAGGATTATCTCCAGGGCAGGGCAGATGTTCCAGACTTGTCTTCATCACAGGACTTCTCTTCATCAGCGCAGCATCTGCTTTACTTAGCTACGTTTTTATGTATGCCTTGCTCACTCTCCCCGCAACATCAATGAATCCGGAGAAGAGTAAGCTTGGGTGCAAAGAAAATAAGGCATGAGAAAAAGGTTCTAGCGAAAGCAGAGGGAGAGGTGGCAGATTCAAATCAAGGTTGCAGTTGTATAGTAAGGCCGAAAGAGGAAACCAGTGCCAGTGTTTTTTCTGAGAAAATTCATTCCAAAACATGATTGAGAACAATTTCCGTGCGAATAATTAAGTGAGTAAGTAATTACGGTCACAGCGGGATCCAAGAGCACATATTTGTGCTTCTTGTTTACCGATGGTTTGGGGCATGTGCAATGATTTCACTAAAGGCGCTCTCCATGTGAGGCTGGCATCCAAGATAATTCAGGAAATTGCAAAGGCACACTTCAGGTTCCCGAGACAGGTTGAATGGAATTGCATTGTGTCCATTTCAAAGAGGTTGTGTCCATTTCAAAGGGGTCCAATTCAAAGAAAAGAGGCCATTGCAGCTTGCACAGACACGCTGCCCAGAAGGACCGCCTCAGATCGCATTGCGTACGCAGCGCGGAGCTGCCGCGCTGCTCACTTACACAGGTTGACGAAAACACCTAGGTGGCATACTCCAAAATCTTGACGAAATCCACTTGACAAAACAAACAGCTGCGCGTAATCCAGTCGCACACGATTTCGGACATCACACAAAAAAACATAACTAAATGTATTCAACACGCTATACACTAAATTGATTTGTACAACACAAATAGGCTATACTGTATATAACTGCGAATTTCAGTCTTGATAAATACGGCGAGAAACTTCTCCAGGGGTAAATGCACATATATGAATCCCAGATTTATTGTAAGCATTCAAAAACCTTCACAGATGGTTTCTTGACATTTGGGAGCTGAAATTAGTTCTAGAACGGTGCGCTATTCAGCGTTCTTTGTTTCCTGTGGTAGGTTAGGAGAACCGTTCCTCTAAGCAAGATAATTTAATGGAAGGTAGATCATGTTTTTCTCCCTTCTTGTATTAAACTGCTACAAAGGTCGACAAAGGCACGTTTTGTATAGACCGCAATATAGCCTGCAATACAGCTTAGTTTCCCACTCCGGCGGCTCCGGCAGTCAAGCCCCGTTTGAAGTACAATTTCTACGTCCAACCACAAGTTTCATCGCTAGGTCTCTGCTTGCTGCCTTCAGGGGCGGTGCGTCTCAACACATCTCTCTGAACGAGCTGCATTAGTATGGCGAGGGTCGAGGTTTCAGCGTGTTCGCAAAACACGTTGTAGAGGGATAATAAAAACCAGGAACCAACACCCACGAGGTTAAACGCCAGGCTGCCGGGCTTGTTTCCGTAGACAATGTAAATGTCCCACCAGGTGGCTATGGGCTCCTCTGTGTACGTGGAGTACATAGGCGCCCCAGGCATTCTCAATATGGTATCGCTTTGGCACCCACTTCTCGTTCTAGCGCTGTGCTCGTCTGCGTAGAAGCAAAAATAGCATCACAATAAATGCACACGCTGCTGCTAGGGCCCCTTTGCAACAAAGGCTATGAAAAATGAAAGGATAATGCTAAGGACACGGCCATTCTAGCAAATAGCACGCCGCTAAGTTCACCAACCACCAGAGCCGCAGAACATCAGGATGTGGAAATAAGAAGTTTGTCTTGCGGAACAGAATAGGTCTACATCCACCGAAAAACCGTGAGTGATACCGTCATTTACCTTCAAAAATAGTGCAACCTCTAACGAGTTCTTCACGCGAAAAGAATCGTCCACTTCGAGCTTCAACTTTTTCAGAAGGTACTGCAGGGGTGGAAGCGGGCTTCGCTGTTGCTTGCTTTGCGCCTCCCAAGGTTTCTCTCCTGCGCAATGCCGTGATGAGGGCCAGCGTCAACGCCGCCGTCAGTGTAAACGTTAGCGCCCGCTGCTTCGCATCTACACATGGTGCCCTTTAGCGGGAGATGGTGTAATTTTTTTAGCCAATCTCGACCAATATCGATGTAACCTTTAAATTATTGTACCCGCGTAGTATTTTCGTTAGCCGAGAAAAATAAAGCCCCTGAAACTTACACTGACACAATGCTATGGTGGCTAGAGAGGGAGGTGTCAGCATCGGCTGGGCTGCGCCGTGCAAGTCGGTGCGGCACTTTTTTCATGACGCCGACAGGTGGCGCGTCGTCGTCTGCGAGAGCCTTTGCGCTGCCCGAACTGCATGAAAAGTGCTGGGGAGGATGCAAGAGGCAGCGAGCGCGTTCGATCAGTGGCCGCGACGCGACGCATCCACGCGTCCGGATGGCGCGGGCAGCGCGGATGCACAGTCATCGCGCGTTCGACGCGTCTGCAGAAACGCGTTCCTCGACTGTCTGTTCACATGTGCATCTCTTCGCCGTTCAGTAACCGCGCTGATGCGGCGGCGCTGCTGTCGGCTCCGCGAGCCCATTCGCGCCGCCGAATCATGAAAAAAATGCTGCCTCTCCAGGGCGCCGTTGCTGACACCTCCCCCTCTAGCCACCATAACAATGCACTCGAGAAACTGAGATTCGCGATATCAACGCAACCTTGCAGCAGCTGACAAATCATACCACCGCGAAAGTCACCAGAAGACGTACACTTTACACGCAACAACAAACAACTGTGCGCACCACCCTAACGGGATTAATCTCTCGTTAAAAATAGTATGTCACACTGTGTATATGTGTGTACAATATATACAGGTTGTCCCACATAACTTGAGCCAAGCCTTTTAAAATGAAAGGCACATCAGAGGCGAATTGATCCGAGCGCATACTACTCGCACTAGCCTATAGATACTCAGGCTATTTTTTATTTGCCCCAAAACTAATTAGTTAATTATTTTTAATTACCTAACTTTTTAATTATAGGCTGAAAACCCAAAATATGAACACTGAGCTGTAGAGCACTTTCAGAAACCACCGACTGAATCGTTTCCTGTACGATACGTCTCTCGCTGTTATTTTTTCCGCGTTGTAAAGAAAGCCCGCGAAATTTGAAAAGAAGCCACGTGACGGGCCGCGAGCGCACTGCTATAGTGCTGCTCTCAAGCGTGCAACCGGTGAACGAGGCCGCCTGCGGCTGCCACGGGGAAGCGACAGGGAGCTTTGAAGGTGGCCGATGTTTGGGAGTCCGTCTTTCGTTGAATGACGGTGCAAATGCACACTGCCGGGGCGAGCGCTACCGCGGCGATAAAGCGCTCACGACTGCGAGGGAAAAAAAAGAAAACAGCAGTTTGATTCTGATTCATGAAGATAGGGCGAAACGCGACAGAACGATGAAAGGCCTCGACGGCGGCCGCAATTTCGCAGTTTGAACAAAAAAGAGACCCCACAATGCGTCTGCGTCGTGCGAACCAGTCCTCCGAGTTGTCTTTGTTTAGGTGCTCCTCAGACACCCGTAACCCTTCGTGTTCAGGACAGCAACGTTACATTGTTTTAACCTGTGTAAGCAGCCGACATGCCGTACTCGAATGAGCAACGAGCGGATATGGTTCTGGCCGTAGGTGCATCACGCGGACACAGAAGCGGGCAGTTAAGCTGTTTCAACGCTGGCATCCAGGTACGCTGCCATGCTCAATGACCATTGTGCGTACATATGAAACGCTGAAAGAGAATATGATATTTACTACGAAACGGCACAAATCTTCAGTTCTGGGCGAGGAAGTAGAGAGGGATATCCTGCCCAAGTTTTCTGCAGACCCCCAAGCAAGAGTCCGTGGTGTGGGGGCTGAAGCTGGTGTCTCGAAATCTTCGGCGTGGAGAATACTAAAGCAGAGACAACTTCATCCCTACCACGTGCAGCTGCGCCAAGCATTGGAGCCTCCCCGACTTCTAGAATCGCACACTTTGCGAACTGGATCCTAATCAAGACAGAAGACGACCCAGGATTCGTTAACAAGGTACTTTGGACCGACGAAGCTAACTTCTCGCGCAATGCTCAAGTGAACATCCACAACGCTCACTATTGGAGTGACAAGAATCCTCACCGGGTTTGGCTGGCGCGTCCCCAATATCGGCGGTCTTTCAATGTGTGGTGCGGCATTTACGGTGGTACTATAACCGGACATGTCTTCTTCGACAGCACACTAACAGGCGAACGATATGTCAACGATATATTGAATGGACCACTTCAAGATTTTCTGCGAGAAATTCCACTGGCTAGGATAAAGGATGTCTGGCTTTTAGCATGATGGAGCTCCTGCGCACGGCAGCAGCAGCAAAGCCTGCAATTGGCTGGACGAACTTTTCCCGCAGCAGTGGATAAGGCGGCACGGGCCCATTGCTTGGCCAGCGAGGTCTCCAGATTTAAACCCCCTAGATTTTTTTTCTTTGGGGGTACGTCAAGAGTAAGGTATACCAAGCACCAACCACAACATCAGGCAATCAGAATTAAGAAAAAAAAAAGGCAGGTTTGCAACTCCATTCTCGAAACCATGGTGAAGAACGTCACGGAAAATCCGATAAAGAGATGCCAGAGTTGTATTGCAGCAGATGGCGACCTGTTTGAACATGTTTTATAATCGTGGCGTAATTTTACGAGCACCGATCACTGAAAAAAAAAAAAAGTCTGCTCATGCCGTTCGCCTACCTACCGCCACCCGCCACTAGCTTCACGTCGTCGCCTCCTTTTACGCATCTCAAGTTCAAAAGAGAAAATAAAGCTATTTTCTTGTTTTATTTATCAGTCTTGGACGCTTATCTCGGCAGCGCTCAGCCAAGAGCCCTGTATTTGCACCGTCATTCGAGGAAAGCCGAATGCCCGGATGCCGGCCACCTTCAAAGCACCCTGTCGCTTCCCCGTGGCAGCCGCAGGCGGTCTCGTTCACCGGTTGCACGCTTGAGAGCAGCACTATAGCAGTGCGCTCGCGGCCTGTCACGTGGCTTCTTTTTCAAATTTGGCGGGCTTTCTTTGCAACGCCGAAAAAATAACAGCGAGAGACGTATCGTACAGGAAACGATTGAGTCGGTGGTTTCTGAAAGTGCTCTACAGCTCAGTGTTCATATTTTGGGTTTTCAGCCATTAATTAAAAAGTTATGTAATTAAAGATAATTAACTAATCAGTTTTGGGGCAAATAAAAAATAGCCTGAGTATCTATAGGCTAGTGCGAGTAGTATGCGCTCGGTTCAATTCGCCTCTGAAGTGCCTTTCATTTTAAAAGTCTTGGCTCAAGTTATGTGGGACAACCTGTATATATATATAACTTGTACGCTCGCTTTTGCCGCGCCGCGAGCTACAAAAATCAGATCTATTCTCGCAGATCGCATTCGCTTGTGTTAGGGTGCTCCCGGCGAAGGAAAGCACCAAAAGGTGTGTTTTGGAGCCCTGCAAGTTAGTTGTGGAGCAAATTCTGGGTCAGACATCATCCTTTTGAACATTTTTCGGGGAAAAATAGCAGTGGTAAAAATAGCAGTGGCTGACAGAGGAATAACTCGGAGAAAACAAGGGGTAAGCGATGCTTTCGATAGCTACACTTGACTCAGACGAATAGAAAACGTTCGTGTGGATACTCTTGGCGAATTTTTTTCCGTCGTCGTCATGCTCTGCATGAAGTTGAAATCGATAATATCGCCCCGCGTATCGTATGTGTTACGCGCGAGTAAAAGCATGCAATCGCTGGGGACAAACACGGCTGAAGCTGAGATGACACTAGCCGGCTGTATGCGATAAAATCTCCACACGTGCGAGGCGTGCAGTCGCTGGTGCATCACGGAGATGGGAAACGCCCTGACCGTTTTCGGTCGTGCGAAGAAGCGTCGGGATAGGGGGGGGGGGATGACTAGCAGCGCGAAAACCGCTTCGCTTCCTGGAGTGGACGTATTTCCTTCCACCAGTGTTTTAAAATGTCACGCAGGATCGGATCTAAAAGAGTTAGCTGCGAGCCTTACTAACATTTCCAGTTTCCTGCTATCGCATGCATTGCTTCACCCCTGCGGCGAAACTTTTCTTGCGCCGTCACCAACGTCACGGAGAGAGCGCCAATTGAGGAAAATAAGAGCTCGCATGGGAGCGCCACATCGCGATGACAACGGCACATGAACGCGCCAAAGACCGCTTGGGAGCAGTTTCGGCGCAATAATGCGTTTTCGAGCAGGATGGCGCAGAAGCGGATTGGCGCAGCGTGGCGCAAATGGCGCAGCACTTCCACCCCAGGACAGGCGCAAGTCGTGCTGCCAGGCCCCCCCTTCGCTAACGATTGTCCTAAAATTAATTTCCAATAGCTTAATCATGCATTATTTTTTTTACTATATTTATTGCTCATTTTCCTGCGCAGCTTTGCCAGCTCCTCTTTAGCTTCCACCGCGCGCTACTGGCTGCTGTTCACTGTACCTCGGCGGTTCCTCGAGAGCTGCGCCCGGTGATCGGATGCTTATTTCGCGAGCAAGCTGGTCCGCCTTTTCGTTGCCCTCAAGTCTCTCAAACAGGCCTCAAGTCCCGCATGCCCGAAGTTTCGGCCCTCAAGTCGTCCGTTAATATAATTAACACGCTTTATCAACCGTCGAAACGTACAAATTCCACCTTAGGCGGCTTCCCGACTGTGTTCTTACAGTTCTTCCGCCCACGTATTCAACATCTTGATGGTGTGTAATCGCGTTCGTGTTGAAAGTGTGTATGGATTAAGAACGGCGCAACAAAGCAGACGAAAATGCTATTATTCACACGAACACACGCGCAATAGTTTCGGCAACACGTTCGCGTTCCAGGAGACTATTGTAAACTGGGCGCGGCTGTGTGGAGGAAACGGGAAATTTTCGCCCCCATTACCCACTAGTCGCTACAGTGGCACCAGTCGCTACAGTGGCACCAGTAAGTGGCACCAGTGTCAGCACGACCATAAAACCAGCTGTAGTGGTTTAACCTGTACTGACGGCTGCGATATAGACTACAAATAACATAACAAATAGGATACGGCACATGCTTTTGTGCTCAAATTCTGAGGAATAATTTCGACATTCAAGGGAAGGCGAGATCGAACGCTGGCGCTGCGTCATTTTTGGTGGCAGTGATAGTCTGCCCTGTCTTGCATGGCCGCGCGAACGGCCTCCAGAGTGCGTTTTAGCCATACACTCCAGGTACTCGATTTGGTTGCGCACGGAAGGACTGTACCGGATTTAGCGTCTTTACTCGGGGCATCTCTGGCGGTCTTTTATCGACCGCTCCTGTTACATGCTTATTCCAGTTACATGACCGGATTAGGCTCACTGTACTAGGTAGCAGTTCATTTTAGCCCTCTTTGCTCTACCTAAAACTTTATTTCATTTGGCTTGGGCCTCGTCACATATATCCACCACATCGGTAGCCATCAAACTCACCAGGTTGCCTAATTTTCCGAAGTTCCTCACGGTCTTCTCGACCACGTCGGCGACGTCCTTCTCCACCACTACGTCGCCTGCAAGGACTAGCACCTGGAAATCAGTTCGAAAAAACACAATTAAAAATAATAATTTCTGTGACCGCATGATCAATAAAACGTCTTCCATGACAATTTTTTTTCGCTCAGCGCACCATTGGGAAGGTGTTTAATTATGAGTCTACACTGTATATTCATACATGACGATGTATATAAAATGATCATGTTTTGTTTGATTGTTTCGCTATTTGCACAAGAATGTCTGTCGTTAAATGTTAAATATCCATTTGTAAACCATATACCTGAGTATCAATTATGTTTCGTACCAAAATGTTGACTGTTCTCGCGCTGTCATGTACAACGCCTCTTGAGCCCAGGCAGGCTGCTGACGGCAGCTTTTAGCCCGGAGGACGTTTCTAGTCTGTAGTAAAGGTGAAGTGGAAGAGTTTTCGCGAGTAATGAAGTGCTGCAATGGGCAATACTTCTTGTGAAAGTGCCACACTTTCTCTAGCGTTCACGCGATGAGCGCGTAAATTTCAGCTTACATACAAGCATCCCAGGCGCCTTGCACTTACATAATAGTTATTAGGAGAGCTTGGGAAATGCTTTGTTGAGAGGTAGCCAGGATTTTATATTGAAGTAATGAGGGGCGCGGGAGGGCAGTATAACTAATATATATGACCTGTGTGTGTGTGTGTGTGTGTGTGTGTGTGTGTGTGTGTGTGTGTGTGTGTGTGTGTGTCTGCGCGCACACACGCACTTTCAAACTGAAGAGTTTCGGAGGGTTTTAAAAGCGAACCCTGTGTCGGTGCCCTAGTCTGTAATATAGCAAAACTGCTGCTTTTGGCTGCTGCGGCTTTATAACGACAAATATATTCTTTTACAGTGCGCATGTACTTGTGTAGTGACAAGTTTATTGTCGAACATGATCACATTGCACTTGCATTTCTTTATAGGTGTACCCAGCATATATCTGTGCAACTCTAATGAAACCAAAGCTTGGCATGAAATGTTCCCTTGCTTACCCTATGCTATATTTTGTGCGTGGTGCTAATAAACACCCATGGATAATGCAAGGAATGGTTGTACAATTAAACATGGAAAGTAGTATGGTAAGTAGTTGCCCTTGTAGCTGTCAATCCGCATTACGCTCCTAAAGCTCTTCACGCCCGGTTTGACCTTCACACGCTCTGGTTGGTTTCGACTGCTGTGATGCAGCTGTGCGTCTCCAACAGCGCAACAACGAGGTTCAACGTTCTCGTTTTGCGCCCTTGTGGGCATCCGCTGTTCTACGGGCAGCCACTGCCGACTTCGTCCACGATGTCGATGCCAAGGCCAGAGCCAGCGTGATACAGGCTACGCGGTAGGTGATGATTCGCACGTCCTCCAAAAATGTCTCGCACCACGATGTTTCTTTCGCAAGAAAGCCTACCCAAATGGCGTTTGTGAAGCGTTAGTGTCATTAATAATGCAAACTAGGAACTCGGCTGCGTTCCTTAAGCTGTTATAGTCTTCTAGGGCTCTTCCGAAGGTAGTGCACACCGGAAGATCCATTTCTCCCGAAGTCAGCGACTTCTAAAGGCACTTGCTTCTCATCTAGTTGATTGTTCCTTTGGCCTAACTGCCTTAAAATGACACGGGAGCACAGCAAATATGCAAAAACACAACACGGACGCCTGTTAAGTGCGAAAATAAGACTATATATATGCAAGAACGCGCACGGAGAATAATAAATAGTTGTACATCAGCGGGCAACCACCCTTCAAAGAATCTGATTTCCGAAATTTGCTGTCCATTAAGTGCGCACTAATTCATGCGCCAGTGACCTTTTTATACAGAAAATGCCAGCGCCATTCTATAGTCGCTAATCCAGGCGAAGATCTACGGCCGACCCTACGGCCAGCTTTTGAATAAAGTCAGTGGACAGGGGAAGCTCTAGAAGATGGTTAGCTCAACGAGGCGCTTCAGTGCTGTTTTGGCTAGCCATTTGGGAACTTCAGGTGCCTGCCGCATTTTCTCGAGGGCCACACGGACCATGCTTACGTTGTGGCCAATCACAGGCACCAGGTTGGCTTTCAGGTGTTCCCGAAGCTCGTCCGGTAGTTTAGTTCATAAAGAGACGGAGGCAATTTCAGCGACACATTTGGGCAGCACATTGGACCCCTGAGATGAACGCTGTTAGAATGTCATAGGAAGAAACTTCAAAGCCCACGCAGTTCACGCGGGGCGAGTTCACGCGACTTGGGAGACGAAGAGTCTCGAATGCCGCGTGAAGTTGCTGTGGGCCGGGTAGCAATTAGTGAATGAAGAGCGCGCTTTCATAGCGACTTTGGCCAGTGAACACGGCGGCAGCTAGCTGATGTCCAGCGGAGGCGTGAATACTCTCGGATACTGACTCGCCGTTTTTTCTCGAGGGCACAGATCGCGTCCTAGTGTCGTCCGCTATTGTCAGCTGCAGACGAGTGTAACAAGCTGACCGAGTGTATGCTGCAATTCTAGGCGAGAGCTCCGACGAAGTCCTTACACTCTGGGCCGCTGAATCGGGGCAAATGAATGACTAGTTCCTGAAGAGCGCAGTCTTTGCTTTTTACAAGCCTGCACCAACTTCTGCTGCACGTCGGTAGCGTCGGCGTCGGGAGGATAAACTGGCCATTGAGCCGCGGTAGGTCGTCACAACTCCACGAAATCGATGGGAATAGCAGCCGCCGCAGTGTGCCATTGATAAGAGCGGCAAAGAGGCCAATCCGCTAGGGGCTGAATGAAGGCGAATTGCAGATATGAAAATGTCCGTTCTATTATTGCCTTGTCTCCCTTGAGCTGGTCATAGTAGCTTAATGGGTCAGGTTTCGCGGCTTTTTGCTCGAAGACGCGGGATCGACTGCCGGCGACGTTTCTGCATTTTGATTGAGGGAAGGGGGGTGGTGGAAATATGCCAGAACACCTCTATTCCTGGATGTAGGTGCTGGTTAAAGAACACGAGGTGGTTAAATGTAGTGTTGCGCACTACGGCGTCCCTTATAATCGTGCCGCGGTTTGGATATGTAACACGCCGGAAAAAAGTCGCTGATAATAATGTGACACAAGAGCGCAAATGATTGCACTTGCGGAGACAGTAGTGGGTGTGAAATGCGTATATGGATGCACGTTTGTATGTATGTATTTTTTACTCATTGGAATTTTAACAATTGTCATTGCCCGGACATTACAGAATGCTTCCATATGCGGCGGCAAAAAAGAAAATGGCCTTACACAAACCTATCTCCTGCTTTCGGTGCTCGAAACTGAGCATAAGGAATATACTGTGACCTTGAGACTCACCACCATTCTGTATGAAGGCAGAAGTCGGCGCTGAAGTCCAGCAGCGTTCTCATCTTTGCCAGGACATTGTTAATGGTACGCAGGAGTTGTTCGGTAGGGGCCAAGGTTGCCTTCAGCATGACCTTCCGAAGCGATGTGTCATGCTTGAGCAAATAATCGGCTAAGTCCCATCCGGTGGCGTCTGGTCCGCGGCCATATGTAAACGCAGTGCTCCCAACCATCGGATGAGTGATTGAACCGCTGTGTATGAGCGTCCGAATGAAGCGCTTCGCATCCTGATGTCTAAGGTTAATGTTCGCGATGTCCAGAATTGTGAGCTGGCGCTTACTGCGTTCCAGCGCCGCCGAACGGTAGGGGTCCGTGTTAGACAATCTTCGGAACTCTTGTCGGACAAGATAGGATCTTTCAAACCACCCAGATTGCTGATGGTTCTGAAGTGCCCGCTATTGCCCTTGTAGCTGTCAATCCGCATTACGCTCCTAAAGCTCTTCACGCCCGGTTTGACCTTCACACGCTCTGGTTGGTTTCGACTGCTGTGATGCAGCTGTGCGTCTCCAACAGCGCAACAACGAGGTTCAACGTTCTCGTTTTGCGCCCTTGTGGGCATCCGCTGTTCTACGGGCAGCCACTGCCGACTTCGTCCACGATGTCGATGCCAAGGCCAGAGCCAGCGTGATACAGGCTACGCGGCAGGTCTACATGCAGATGTACTGTAATGTGAGGGTTGTGTTGAACGCAGCAAGACTCTCATACTAGATAAACTGTTAAGTATGGCTTAGTTAGGGCTACACACATTGCTTCAGAAGGACGCATTGCTGGGCGAGTTGGTAACTCATCTTAGCACGGTGGTGCGCGGATAAACGACACTTAGAAAGGTACACGAAACACAGCTCTTCTGATTTCGTGTACAAGGAAACGTACACCAAAGAAATAAGTCAAATGCTTTCGTGCTCAAATCCTCAGAGATAACGTGGACAATCAAGCAAACACTACGTGAACGGGTGCTCCACTGCAGGTCCCAGTGTCTCAGGGTTGAGGCACATTAGGGTCTCGACTTGTCGGCGTGTCATGTCATCGTCATGGTCTCAGCTTGTCATGTCGTCGTCACGGTCCATCATTAACGGGTATGCGCCACAAAAATGGGGTAAATCCCACAACTCGCGACCGGTCCATGGCCTGCATATTATCAGGTAAAGGTTCGTCCTTGCCGCCTAAAGCGTGTTTGGCTTAGTAGTGGTGTCAGAATCCCCGACGAAATTTACCAAGGCGCTCAAGTTTATCTAAAGCCAGAGACAGAAACTTGCATCTATACGGTTGAATTATCTGTTTGAAAAACCACTTATTTAAATATATTTGCTAAGTAACGGTGCGATAGTGGGCCGGTGCCGAGTAAAGATTGTGCTGGGGGAAACAGCAGAGCACAGTGCCTGCTTCGCCCCCCCCCCCCCCCCACCGGAAGTTTCACGTTAGCGGAGCTGTAACACCCATTCTTTTTCATTGCGTAGTGATTCCTCCCAATCTTTTCCCAATTGTTACATGGGTTCATACGGTAGCGTAATGTTTGTAACATTTGCGTTCGTTAGGTGTTACATTAAGTCCCGTAGGTGTTCCGATAACGCCGTCGTAACTAGAAACTGGGGTAGCAGATCACACTTGGCGAGCATAGAAGAAACGGCACTAGCAGCTTCAGATGTTCGGGTTCTTATATTGCACAAAACAAATCCAAATTCTCAACAAAATACTCTCACAAGCACCTTCTTCCCAGCATTTGGCCTCAAAGGCCTTGAGGAGGCATTGGTGCAATTTTCCGATCGCTTACTTGTATATACCATGGTCATTTGTGATTCATTCCATCCCCATAGATCACATCACGTATCAGTGCCATAGTTTTATACTCTATACACACCTTTTACGCTTGTTTATAGCGCGTGATTTTAGGCCTCTATAGAGCCGTAATACACCGTCATCGCAATCATTGGTCATCGCCTACATCACATAAAAGACATGGCGCTCTTTGGCCACACAAGGCCCTTGCGCCACAAAACTCCACTAATCATCATCATCATCAATAGAATCCTCCTCTGGCCAGGAATGGAACTGGCATACCAGCAGAACACCAAAGCCGTCGTTGCACAGGGTAGTTGCGAAGATATTTGCATTTAAAGCGGTGTTATCCTTGTCTGCAGTACACTGAGATTGTGATAACACGGACGTCCTCCAACACAGTCACCCAGAGTACGATGATTGTGTCGCCAGAAAGTGTGAGTCATTACTCTAATAAAATAACAGGGTGTGAAGGCAAAAGTGCACCCTGCAATTGTCCCTCTCAGGGTAGGGCACCACAGCAGTAGTGCACAAGCGATAGTATAAGGAGGGATTAAAAGAAATACACATGCAAATAGGAAGACTGTTAAAGATCGCGGACGGGCCCCGATCGGCGAGCGCTCTAGGAAGAGAGTACATCCCGGATGGAGGAACTGTCGAGCGTGAAATCCGCCGAGCGTCTCTGTACAAGAAACTGTACAAGAAGGCGTGTGTGAAGCGTTAGTGTCGTTGACGACGCAATCACGGAACGCAACCGCGTTCCTTAAGCCGTAGCAGTCTTCCACGGCTCTTGCGAAGGTAATACGCACCAGGCGAATCCATTTCTTCAGAAGTCGGTGCCCTACAAAGGAACTTGGTCATTTCCTAATTGATTGCTCCTTTAACCTAATTTTTCCTAATTGATTGCTCCTTTAATGCCTCAGCTGCTTTTGCGCCATTAAAAAATCAAATTAACTAACTAAATGCCATCAAAATGACACAGAACCGCAGTAAATAAGCAGGGAAACAACACGGGCGGCTGTTCAGCTGCAAGCACGAGACTATACACGGTGTCCCAGCTATCATTAGCCAAGGGTTTAAAAATAGAATTATTTGAGGCAGGCGAGTGAAGTCAGTTGAATATTGCTTACAGCCATCTTGCGCACTACAGGCAATTTTTTGTTTCGTAATTAACTAATTTGTTAATTATGATTAATTTACTAACTTGATAAATATTGACTTTACGCAAGAAATGAGAGTTGCAAAGTACGAGAGCGTCTTCAGAAATCCCCATTGCATTATTTGCGATAAAGAAAGTTTTACGCGTACCATTTTTTCCGTGCTGCAAAGAAAGCCCGCGAAATACAAAAAATACCACGTGACTAGCGCATTCGCGCGCCGCGACCGTGCTGCTTTCAGCCGTGGTTTGAGCGAACAAAATCAGCCGCGGCCGCGATTCACCGGCTCCCTTGCAGTGGCAGGCAGATAAGTTTACGGCGGTTTCTTGGCCCATTGCCAGCCATTTGGTGCGCGTGACTGTGAAAGTTCTAGCGAGCGCGGGCGAAGAAACCACCGTCAACTTATCGGCCTACTGCTGAAACGGAGCCAGCGGATCGTGGCCGCAACTGATTTTGTTCGCTCAAACCACGGCTGAGAGCAGAACGGTCGCGGCGCGCGAATGCGCTAGTCACGTGGTATTTTTTGTATTTCGCGGGCTTTCTTTGCAGCACGGAAAAAATGGTACGCGTAAAACTTTCTTTATCGCAAATAATGCAATGGGGATTTCTGAAGACGCTCTCGTACTTTGGAACTCTCATTTCTTGCGTAAAGTCATTATTTATCAAGTTAGAAAATTAATCATAATTAACAAATTAGTTAATTACGAAACAAAAAATTGCCTGTAGTGCGCAAGATGTCTGTAAGCAATATTCAACTGACTTCACTCGCCTGCCTCAAATAATTCTATTTTTAAACCCTTGGCTAAAGATAGCTGGGACACCCTGTATACAGTCGAATCCACTGATAACAATACTCAACTGCCACGAAAAGTTCATTCTTATAACCGATTGTTATAACCTTCCAGGAAGCACGTGTCTGACATTCATTGCACATATTCTATGTCATTATCATAATTTTAACATGTATATCATTTTTACGCACTTTTAGTGCGCTACATTTTTAGGCCTTTTACAGCCAAGTTACATTAAGCCATAGTCATTGATCGCACCGATGCATATATACTTTACATTGCTTTGGCGCTCTATGGCCATTGTTGCCTTTGCGCCATTAAACCCTAATAATAATAATAACCGATAAGTGCTATAAACGGGTTGCACGAAAAAAAAGCAAAATAGAGGGATTGTAGGCTGTTGTGAAAAAACTATAATATCAGATGAGATATGCCAACAGACATCAGTGATAAGGATGACAAAGCTGCCGATTTTTCGGATATGCCTGAATATTCGGACGGTTTCAAGGGACCGCCACAAGCCACGTAGGGCCAATCTGAAGTTTCCGATGCCGATACTCATCCAAACCTGAACTTTTTACTCAAAGGGGATGTCCGGAAATGTATTAACAAAAAACCGCCGCCGCTCCCAAGTCGTGGCGGATTTCAAAAGTCACCTTTCCCGCAATGCCACGACCCTACGCGGTATAGCATACCACGAATCCGAAGGGGCGCTGGGCGATGTTGGGATTGTAGGCGAGGGTTTAGCAGCTTGAATTGGTCCTTTTCTGTTCAAAAATTTCGCATGCTATTACCTTTCGGCACGGACAACGAACAGCCAGAATTCATTGTTATAACCGATAATGCAGCATGCGGGCACTGCTGTAAGCCGGTTATCTTTCTATGCGAAACATACAAAAGCTGACGGTGCAGATGCTTCTCATTTTTATAACCAATATATTGTCAAAACCGGTATCGTTGACGCTGATGTCAGCGTTTATTAGTTGATTTTTTACTCAACAGATGACGTAGAAAAAGCTTCGTTCTTAAATTTTGGTCTACTGTAAATACAGATTTTGATACATGGAGTCTCAGGGGAGTTTCGCATCTGATATTATTGAATAAAACAGGTGTAAGAGAAGCGAGTGCCTTGCGGCTCGTGTTATAAGAATCGCTCACACGACGATTGTAAATGTAACAAGTTAACAAGATTGGTGGCGGAAGCCATTGCCTTGCTTAAGTGGGAACGATCGTAACATACAAACATTCATAGGCTAGGTTTTTCGTGGCCGTCACGTATGTCGAAATGCGACAGCAGTTGCGGGCCAGTAGGGGAGTGTACGAATGTGCTGTAGCATGACTGTAGTGAGCTTGCTGTGTATAGACGCCATGACTCCTAAAAGTCGTTATCGCGACTACCTGGAACCGGCTACGTCGTCGCACAAAGTGCCCCGACAGACGATGTGGAGCCAGCAAAAGAAACGACCGCCTGCTGATTCTTCAACGGTGGGTTATGCTGAAATTTCTAGCGTTACTCCACAGTGTTAATCCGTGCTTTCCATTTCTTGTGGAACCGAACTACGCGGTTTTTCACCTTGTTCAGTGCACGCATTGGATTCGGCTGAACCATTTTCTTGCCCCTCGTCTGTGCTGGCGGTGTGGTGAGGGGGTGGAGGGTATGTATACAGTAAAAGCTCGTTAATTCGGCACTCATTAATTCTATACTTGTTCAGTGGAAAAATTGGGTAACTAGGGCGTGTTCTTGTCCCGGCCAGCATAAACGTTGTTCGACGGCATCAAACTCTCGTTAATTTGGTCAATTTGGTTGCAATCCGGTTACTCTGGAAAATCCTCGAAGCGTGCCAAGCACGAAGCGGAGCAAAGCAGCGGAAACAGCGCGCTATTTTCATCACGCTCTGACCGTGGTGGCAATAAAAAAGAAGCTAATAATATGTGGGGTTTTACGTCCCAAAACCACGATATGATTATGAGAGACGCCGTAGTGGAGGGCTCCGGAAATTTTGACCATCTGGTGTTCTTTAACGTGCACTGACATCGCACAGTACACGGGCCTCTACCATTTCGCCTCCATCGAAATGCGACCGCCGCGGCCGGGATCGAACCCGCGACCTTCGGGTCAGCAGCCGAGCACCCTAGCCACTGATCCACCGAGGCGGACATAAAAAGAAGCTAGATGGCCTTTGTCTGTACCGTAGATAACACTGTATTTTTATCAATCATCCAGGATACAACCGCTCAAAAATAAATACAAAACAGCAAAGAATGCCGATGCCGCATGTCCGCGTTTCTTTACAAGCCCACTGTACGTATTCCGCAGGCAGTCTGTCAGACCGTGCTGTTGATTCGATACTTTCTTTCGAGTTTGATAGTATTCGCGTTTTATTTCGTATTTCAGGCTATTGCAACCACATATCTGCATGCTTCAGTATGTCATGCTGTTGTGTACCACTTTGCAAATCGAACGGAAAGAAATCATGATTGTCTTTTTCTTATTTCCCTTTACGTATAAAAAAAAAATCTCACAGGGTCCCTTGTGAATTCATCTATTACGACTGGAAGGCGAAAGCCAGCTTTTTATTTTTCTTCCTAGTCAATACAGGGTTTTATAATAGCTAGCATACGCAAAGCTTTGCGTTAGCGCTTCGCGCCCCTGCGCATGCGTCATACGCTTACCTCTTGCGGGCTCCCGTAAAGTGACACCCGCAACGTCCGCAAGCTTTACGTACGGTATTCTAAAACTCTCTAATGTATTGAACATCTCCTGCTTCCCTGCGAGATATGTCTGCACCTAACGTGGTTTTCTTACTGCCTCAAGCATCGGAGCCACTGCAAGCTTTCTGCACCTCAGCAGGTTATGCACTGCCTCCGTGATCGGCCCATTTTGACCAAGCGAAGATGTAATATGACGACATCACGCTATGTGACATCACGATGTTGTAAAAAATTATGATCTGTGACGTCAAATGATGACGTTATCACGTAATGATGATTCCTTACATCACTCGTGTTGACGTCACCAACGCGAGACGCCACTGGACGCCGCCGACGGTCAATTTCCGCGTTTCGTGAGGCATCTAAGGCTTTACACTCTTCGGCTGTCGATCTATGAAATTCCTGCTGCCGCTGGTGTTCGGGAAAGGTGGCTTGTAGTTCTTAGGCGGTATAATTGGTCTGCTAATACATCTTCAAACTACACAAGAATATCTAGCGGTCATTTAAGACCCGGAGATTTCGTAGAATATCGGAAGCGGCGGCTCAAGAAGGATGCAGTAGCGTCGGTTTTTGCAGACTACCCTTCACGTTTGCACCCCAAGGTAACAACTGAACCAAGCATGGCAAGCATTAATACACGTGACCGTGCACGATGCGCCCGAACAGTCAACGAATGAATGTACCCGTACGATCGCTGCCTCGCAATCGCTGCTATGTGCAGTGCTGACATTAGGTTCCGAAGCTGAACAACCGGAGCCTGTGGACACCACACATGCGCTACCGGCAAAACAACCGGCAATTATCCTGTAGTGTCACAATGAATGCGTGAACAAGGCTGAGCAGGCTGCCCCATGCCCAAGCAGGCGCCCTAGCTTTCAGTATTAGCTCCCGGCAAACGCTGATTCCAAAATTTCACGGTCGAAAACCAACTCTCAGTCAAGCGAACATAATGGTGACAAAACAATCTTCCGCTCATACCTGGCGCGCGCGCTCGGTGTTAACGGCCTAGCAGACGACGCGCGAGCGCCTCGATCGAATAGCCACGAACGACTCATGCCATTTAAATGGAATAGTTGCCCAGAACGACAAGTGCTTCACGATTTCCGTCTACAAGTTTCATTATACTTCACAGCTCGAATACAGCCGAAAACTGCACCATGTAGCAGTTTCGAATTCAGCCGCGGCATTCGTTTCTGCGAGCGATGACGCGACGGCGGGTCTACTCGAGTGGTGGCGCCTGGCGGAGAAAAGCCGCACTAACGCCGACGGCCGGTTCCCATTGCGCGGCGCTCCTTCGCCCAGGCACTGAAAAATAGAGGAGGCGCTGCCTGAACACATTAAGCACGACATCGTCACGAAATGTGACTCACGGTTACACTACTTAAACAAGCCTCACTTAATCAAGCCACTTATTCTACGGTTCGAAGAATACTGCCGCACACATGACATATCTGAAGACACACTAAATGTACCAAGGAAACAACCAAGACTACCCCCATGGTTTGAGCTGACGCTACTTTGCGACTTTTCTCTGACCCGCCTAAAGAAAAAAGACACACCACCAGAACACATTATTCAGGAATTCCATGCACTTCAACACACATACAGAGATCACATCGAATATTACACAGACGGCTCGAAGACAGAAAATCATGTACGTATAGGGATCGTAACAGAGGACTCCACTATCAGTATCAGGCTACCTCAATGCATATCCATTTTCACAGCTGAAGTCAATGCCTTGTATGAAGCGGTTCGATATATCACCGCTGGCGAACACAAGAAAGTGATAATTTACACCGACTCTCTAAGTGCACTGAAAGCTCTACACCTGAAGTCGGAGTGCCAAGCCTTAGTTGGAGACATCTTAAATCTCAGTCATAAATAGCGAGGCTATTTCTATTCGTTTGTGCTGGATCCCAAGCCATGTCGGGATACTTGGCAATGAAAAAGCTGATAAATATGCTTCTTTGGCAGCACACGCAACACTAACAAAAATAAAAAATTCCCCTTAAGGGGAGATGCGAGTCGAAAAACGCGAAGAAAAGCTCAGAGCTCTGCTCCTGCAATACAAGGACTGTTTTTCATCGTCGTCAAGAATTCGGCAGACCCCGGTGGCGAAACATCACATCATAACAGAAGAAAGGACCAGGCAACTCCGCCAGAGCCCGTACAGAGTTTCGACGCGAGAACGCGAGGCCATAAGGAAACAAGTCGACGAAATGCTACGCGACGACATAATCCAGCCGTCCAAGAGTCCCTGGGCGCCTCCCGTGGTGTTGGTGAAGAAGGACGGAACGCTGCGTTTCTGTGTCGACTATCGTCGCCTGAACAAGATCATGAAGAAGGACGTGTACCCCCTCCCACGGTTAGACGACGCCCTGGATCGACTCCACAACGCGAAGTACTTTTCGTCGATGCACCTCAACACAGGCTACTGGAAAATCGAAGTCGACGAGAGAGACAGAGAAAAGACGGCATTCATAACACCAGACGGCCTGTTCGAGTTCAAGGTCATTCCTTTTGGTCTTTGCTCGGCCCCCGCGACCTTCCAACGCGTTATGGATACTGCACTGGCCGGTTTGAAGTGGCAGACTTGCCTTGTGTACTTGGACGACGTCGTTGTCTTTTCCTCAAACTTCCACGAACACCTCGGGCGCCTTGCAGCTGTACTTCAAGCAATAAAGACCTCCGGACTTATCCTGAAGCCTCAAAAGTGCCGTTTCGCCTACGAGGAACTCTTGTTCTTGGGCCACGTGATAAGCAGGTTATTGTGTAATCCTGTTATGTGCATAGGGTCACTAAGCATGTGTACATGTTTTAGAGAAAGTGTATGTTTATGCTTCAGAAGGCATTTTTTAGTGAATGTTGTCTTTCGTGAGTATGGTATCCAGTCGCACCGTTTGATAT
>JALIZH010019807.1:0-18499 GCA_030522465.1 Rhipicephalus appendiculatus | reverse complement strand
ATTCATTATTTTGCCCTTCCAGCGAAACTATGACTTTTTTTTATTTCGTTCCACATCGCGAGGGGGGGTACAGAAAGGAGTCACTTTTTCGTGCGCTTCTAAAGGGCAGTTTTCAAATTAAAAGAAAATGTAGGAGCGCTGCGTGACAGAAAACACGCTCAAGCTCCTCCGAAATCTCAGTGTATATAAATAGCTCCCCGTTATTACGCCGGTGCTGGCATGGCGCGTGGCAGAGTTGTCTAATGCTGTGCTCTGTGTAGCGAGAGATCGATAGTTGAAATCCCCGGTCGGGTGCTTCCGAATTTTTTAAATGCGAATGCATTTCATAGTCGGGCTATGTCAGGCATCCGGCGTTGTCCGGCATTGTCCAGCGTTGTCCAGCGTTGTCCGCGGAGGAGGAGGATAGGTTGAGGAGGTAAGCGCCGGCAGGTGTTAGATGTGAAGCATCTTATGGCGAAGCTTAATCCGGTGGTGGTGGCGGGTGGCGTGACCACCCTTACTGCGCATGCGCAAACCCTTTAAAAAAAATAAAAAACCTCCTCTCTCCCTCTCTCTCCTCTAGGCATCCCTCCCCGCGGCAACCACACCCTCACTGCGCATGCGCCTCCCCTCCTCTCTCCCCTGCTACGCTCCCCCCTCTCTCCTCTAGGCGTCGCTGCCCGCGGCGTCCACACTCCCCATTGCGCATGCACGTCCCACCTCTCTCTCCTCTCCTACGCTCCCCCCCTCTGTTCTCTAGGCATCTCTGCCCGCAGCGTCCACACTCCCACTGCGCATGCTAGCCCCCCCTCTCTCTCCTCTCCTACGCTCCCCCCACCCCTCTCTCACCTCGCGACGCCGACACAGGCAGCGTCTGCTAGCGAGTTTCTTGGTTGAAAAGACCGACTGCTCGCGCTGCACAACCGTTCACTGGCCACCCCGTATATATGGCAATGGATCTTGACCTCCAAGGTGGTACCGGTGGGAGATTTCTCCTGTGCGTTGTTGAACAATAAAAATTCGCAGCGTGCGCGTTAACTAAAAGCGGACTGCGAGTATCTGTGTCCAATCGGAGTCTTCTGTCTCGCATTGCACATTAGCAGCGATTGGCATGTTCCAATATGAAACACCGCTCCATCGCTGCGTGCTTTACGCATCCCAAGTTTTAAATGCGAATGCATTTCAAGTGCGTGAGGGCGCTCGCATCGCGGGGAGCTCGGAGGAGCTATATATGAAAAAAAGTAACAAAAAAATAAACAGAAAAAGGAAAAAAAAATAAAAAATAAATAAAAAAATACAAAAAAAGAAAAAAAAGAAGAAAAAAAAAAGGAAAAAAAACAAAAAAAAACGCGCGGCGCCGTGCTCCCGAGCGGGCTGCAGAAATTAGGCGCCTTTTCCTTCTTCGAACCACAACCACCATATATAAATGGAGTGAAGAGCGCGCGAAATGCATTCGCATTTCCTCACGATTCCCCTTCGGGGAGGTGGGGGGCATTTTTTCTTCTGTTTTTTTTTTCTTTGTGCCTTTTCATATATACATACATTCATATACATATGCGGCACGCGACTGTGACGGCAAAAATCCGTTCAGAGTGTCCATATAATTGCCTTCACAATAAAAATGAATGGCATTTCCCATTCAGTGTGAGCAGCTTTAAACGTCGCACCTACAATCTAAGGTGTTCACAAGGATGCTATTTTGAAATTTATGGAGTAAGACAGTTGACAAATAACAGCATGGAAGGCTCTCCGAGTGTTTAATAAACACGTAAATGATTTTTTAGTCCGAGGTACCTTACTATGGGACAGCTGTATGTACACTTCCAAGCCGAAAAGGGCAAAAATTGAGATGGCATTGGTCCTCCAGGGGACTAAATGGCTGCCACTAATTTTGGTTCATTTTTGAACCAAATGCGGGAGTAATGGTAGTAGTATAACTTTTCCCCTCTCGCACTTACTCCAGTTGGTATAAATGTTGGCCCTCGTAAAAATCCCCAGAGGGACTAACAGTCTAAACGTCTAGACTAATCGAAAAAAAGTATGACGAAGGTTCGCTTTGTCATGGTATTTCCAACTTCATCGATCGTGAGGGATGCAGTATTTGTGCGCATGTGCACAAGTTTACGAACAGACACAACCATTCTAATGTAAAACCCCGCTAACACTGCACTCACCCCCCCCCCCCTGCACAGCCGAGAACTAACAACGGGATATTTATAGACACAGTATATTTACCTCCCATTTAGTGCTGGTGGGAGACTTCTATTCGGCGTAATAAAACACTAAACGGTCTTTAGTAAAACTTGTTGTTGGGCTAGTTGGTGCATGCTACAAGAAAATTAGACGATGCAAGCCAGCGAGAAGCAAAAGACGAAGATAATGGCGTTTTGACATTTGAGAGGAGTGCGGCTATCTCTGTTGATAATTTCATGACTCCATTAGAATTTTATCTGTGTTCGACATTTGCGACGCACAAAGTGCAGATTTATCTTCAACGCAACAGGATATGCAATCGGCGCGTGTGTGGCGCCCGTACTGTGCAGCTTGTTTTTAGCATCTTCTGACAAAGTGTCAGCTCAGGCTCATCCCAACTGCAAATGTGCGCAGGGTGTACATGTATGTGGACGACTTCTTAGTATTGTTAAATGCTAAACCATGTTTAAGACCCGCCAACTTAGCGGACGTAATCTTAAAGAAATTTCGACAACATGCGAAGGGGCTGTCCTTCACGCATAATCTACCTGCTAACGACAAAATCCAGTGTTTAAATTTGAGACTCACTCTGACGGAAGAGCACATCTGTTGGGTCTACTGGCCTCGTTCGTGTAGTCGTCTCGATGAACATGTGCCACTAGGTGATAACGTGGGTGCACGCACGTCAACCGGTGCTATGTGCACTCGGCAATGCACTTCACAAGATCCGACGGTAGCGCCAGGACACGCAGTCTAGCGAGTAGAAGCAGCAAGATCGTGCCCGCCAGGGCTTATGTATTTTTTAGATGTGAAGCATCTTATGGCGAAGCTTAATCCGGTGGTGGGGGTGGTGGTGTGCCGCGTGCCCACCCTTACTGCGCATGCGCAAACAGTTAAAAAACAAATAAAAATAAAAAACCTCCTCTCCCCCTCTCTCCTCTAGGCATCCCTCCCCGCGGCAACCACACCCCTCACTGCGCATGCGCCTCCCTTCCTCTCTCCCCTCTTACACTCCCCCCCCTCTCTCCATCCCTGCCCGCGGCGTCTAACTCCCCCCTGCGCATGCGCGTCCCCCCCTCTCCTCTCCTACGCTCCCCCCCCTCTCTACGCATCCCCTGCCCACGGCGTTCACACTCCCACTGCGCATGCGTGTCACCCCCCTCTCTCTCCTCTCCTACGCTCCCCTCTCTCTCGCCTCGCGACGCCGACGCAGGCAGCGTCTGCTAGCGAGTTTCTTGGTTGAAAAAACCGACTGCTCACGCTGCACAACCGTTCACTGGCCATCCCGTATATATGGCAATGGATCTTGACCTCCAAGGTGGTGCCGGTGGGAGATTTCTCCTGTGCGTTGTTGAACAATAAAAATTCGCAGCGTGCGCGTTAACTAAAAGCGGAGTGCGGGTCTCTGTGTCCAGTCGGCGTCTTCTGTCTCTCATTGCCCATTAGCAGCGATTGGCATGTTCCAGTAGGAAACACTGCTACATCACTGCCTGCTTTGCGCCTCCCCAGTTTTCGCTGCTGCGCAACGCTGCGATAAGCGCCAGCGTCAACGCCGCCGCCAGTGTAAGCGTTAGCGCCCGCTGCTTCACATCTACACATGGTTCCCTTTAGCGGGAGATGGTGTAACTTTTTTAGGTGGGGAAAGGGGGGTCATGGGTGATTATGGACGCACCTACGAAGCGTTCGCAGAAAACGTGCCCAAAAGTGAAACACTTGAGCTCGTCGATGCGTTCAGCGAGCGTTTCCTTTTCTTGATCTCCCTGGCGGCCAATGCCGTCGATGCTGAGGTAGGCAAAAGAGCTCCATCACGGCCTTCTGGTCAGCGTCGGGTGTCTATAGCTGCCACACACCAATAGACGTTGTACAAGCTCTCATATGTCACTACCACGGCCACTCGATTAAAAAAAAAAGAGGTTTTTATCTAGCGGCCGTGTCACAACAGAAGAAGCACTACTTCTGTAAAGACACGTTTCATTTTCGCCTTATACCGATTCCTCTGACGGAGGGATCAGCCATGTTTTTTTTTTGTGCTTCATTTGCGCACCTCCATTCTAAGATGTTTACAATGTTGCTATTCTTGAATTTATGCCGCCTACGTAAGGTGGCCACAAAAATCAAAGCACGGAAGGCTCATTTAATTGTTACCTGAACGAATATGGCAGAGCTGTACGCAAAATGAATTTGCAGTTATAGTTGACGATTCAAGATACCATACGTTCGATACTGTGGGAAAGCAGTAAGCCGTCTCTACGATAATGCGCTTAGATAGTACCCTAGGTTTTAGACGTTGCCAGACACACACCGTTGATTGAGCCACTCAAACTACGGAAGAGTCTGTACTAGCCATGTTAGTATTACCGCAGTAGCTCCAGTTTGCGTACAGGAAATATTTCCTCTCATGCTGACATTGCCTGAGCCACAGGAAATTGCAACAAATTTTAATACGATAAAGTGTCTCCTGTTTATAACCTTTATGAGAGATTAATTTTAGCTCGTAACAATTCTCTACTTTACAACATTCAGTTGTGACGTTTCGCTAACATACATCAAATTCTAGTGATGAATGGATGGATGCCATGAACGTCCCCTTTATAAAGGGGCGGTTACTTGTGTAGAAGCAAGCTCCGAAAGACTAAGGGAAGCTTTCCTCGCTCGCAGATTTTTAGTGACGGCGTTGTACCCGGAAAACCCGGCGTTGGAAAGCATACAGAGATGCCGCTCTTGAATGCCCGCCGGTCACATGTTTATTTCTACACACCGTTTTCTAACTGATGCGTTATCGATCATTGGATAATCGGCGATCAGTCGTTTGTGATACGAAATCTGACATTTCATCCAAGTGACTTGTCGTTTCGCGTTGCCACATTTTAATGTTGCCTTGAATAGAACGCGTGCCCTTCGTTGTTGCTTGTAGCAACAGAAGTGCTTCGCTGCTAAGCGCGTGAGTTAAGCTCTGATTCCAGGAATCGAAGAAGGAAAAAAGTTGCGATAAATCATAGCATATTTCAATTAAAAAAAATGAAGGAAAAAAAAGAAGTACGTCAGTGATGAAGACGCAAAGTTTGGCTTGCCCGCGTTTTCGAAATAAATCAAAGGCTTCTTAAATTACAGTGACAAAATTTAGTTTCTCATCCTATTATCTGAATAGCTATCTTCTAAAAGCGTTGATTGATCCGAAATGGTAATCTTTACGTCGAATTGCGATATGAAAAAGAAATTAAAGCCGCTTCGATGTCTTTACAATCTGAGTAAACACCGGCGCTAGCAAGCAAGCGCCACCTCGATCCTGGTAAAAGCATATTGAGTTATTTCTTCATTCTTCAACTTCTTTTCTTATCTTTCTTTCCTTATCTCTCAAGATAATGCAACCTCTCCTGTTTTCCGTCCTGCTACCCTTCATATCAGTCTACCTCGTCCTCACTTTTTCTATACTGTACATGGTTATACCAGGGATGACCCTCTCTCATTTTTTAACATCTCGTCACCCTAACATCAATCCACCTCACCCTCACTTTCCTTTCCCACCCCCTTGCTAAAGTATATAGGTATAATCTTCAAGTCTACATGCCATGCTTTACCCTCTTGCTTCCTCCTTTTTTTCCTTTCTCCACCTTACATCACTTCCACATTTCCCTTCCCTGCTATACTTCCTATGGCTATGCTGTGCTAGGATATTTTGGTCTTATACGTGCTTTCGGCACCCCATACCCGCTTCAATCGCTCCCCGTCTTCTCCGCGAACTCCTCGTCCTCGCTTCTTTTTTCTACCATCTTACTATTATTACAGTAGGCATGGCTATGTTAGGCAAGGAGTTTCTTGGCAAATACCCGTTTTCTGTTGCACACACGCGCTTTCTGTGGCGCTGTTCACGCGAACCGGCGGAGCGGAAAGCTTAAACGGCACCGCTGTTGAAAACGCCCTGCAGAAAACATTCATGAAGAAAATACTAACCACGGGAAGAGAGGTGCGTATTTTGCTAGTTGTACCGAATAAACTGCACGCGAACAATCGTGTTATAAGTGGATGAGTGTGAGCCCAGGATCCAAAATAAGTGGCACGACAGTCACGTGGTTTGTGGAGACAACACAGACTATATTACAAAGAACGATATGTTTGACGCTTCACAAACAAGATAGCACTAATAACCATCCTTTGCAATGTCAAAAGTCTCACGCGCTTATACACCCATAAACTGTCCTACTAGCCGGTCTGTCGTCGTCGTTGCGGTAGGGTTTCCCGTCGTGGACGCCCGACGAGGCAGTCGGCAGTCCAGCGCCTTCTCAAAATGGCGTGGACAGGCCGTGACGGGGTCGTAGAACAGCGGGCCGGCGGGACGCCAGGCCTCTGAAGTACAAGGCAACGACCAGTCACTACTGGCACGAACTGCGGCCACCTTTTAACAACTGGTCCGCTGGCGGTTGCCCTTCTGGTATGAAGCCATGAGCACCCTTAGGCCCGAGGTCCTCAGGCCCAGAACAGCGACAGATTGCCGGTTACCGGGAGCACAGAGGGCATCGAGTTCACCAAGTCCGCATACCTGCAGGACGCCCGGTCGAGAGAATAAGCTCCAAGCGAGACATCAGGTTCACCAGGACCGCGTGGCTGCAGGACGCCTGGTTCAAGGACGCCGCGACCCGAACCGCGGATCAGCGAGATGACGTTCGGATCATTTCACGCTCCATCTGCTCGAGCCGCACACCGCACTCGCTCTTTGTTTTCCTCTTCCTCCCGTCAGAAGCACATAGCGCACAGCCGAACTGCCGTTGCATCTTCGCCTTCGTCGCGGCCACACTATCCACATCGTCTTAAATGAAAAATCAAGCAATGATTGCAAGGCACCGCCCGTTTCACGGCCGATCCCCCCGCGGTGGGTAGCGCCAGTTTAGGCTAATAAGGGTCAACCAACCAACCAACGAATTATTGTTCTCAGGTATGTATTTCCGTGCATCGCCGTGGCAGAAAGAGCGGTGAGGGATTATTGAGGTGTCGCGGTCTGCAGCATGTGAAAAATTACTGAGATCCCCGTAAGCATCTAGGGGAAGCACCTGCAATTAAAAAAAAAAGGCTGCAAGTTTTTTAAACTTCACTAGATAGGAATGAGAGGTAATCACTTAGACTGGCTTGCTGTCGGCATCTTCTGAAAATCGAAAAGCGTTTTTTTTCCCCCGCAGTTTTTGGTCAATAAATAAAGTGACGGAGGTCAGTGACACCCTGACATCCGTCACTTTATGTTGCGTAACATAGTTCGATGACCTGAGAGTGGTCATCGAACTCATTGCACCTTCTCCGTTCATGTGAATTATGGTCGGTGTTTTTCAATACATACATGAAGGCGTTAGCGAAGACATGTTTAACAAATTATCGACGCATGCGCAAAGACAAGCCCGGATCAAAGGAGCGGTGTCACTCTACAACGACGATAGCCGCAACTGCAACACCAAGAAGACCAGTGGCTGTGATGATAAAGTTACACATACAAATAAACCATTCAATATATATGGGATCGTCTTCCAGGACTCCCAAAGCATAGTATAACAAAATAATACAATGAGCAGCATCAATAGCTGCAAATCGCCGACGCAAATCTCCCGGATCGCTAGACGCACTGGGCACCAGAACGGGCCATGTTCGTAAGATAACCCTTTGATCAGACTATATATCTATCTCCAAGGGAAGACATCCCATGGACCCAAAGTTAAGTACAATGGCGTGCCAGCATTTCAAAATTCAGAAAATATAGTTCCTAAGGCGGAAAATTAAACCAGTGCCCTCGATTAGCGCCACACGTTTTCCGATCAGCTTTCCGAACGGGTTCTCTGTTACAAAAGTCGCAAGTTTAATCCGGCTTCCCTTTCGCGTTTCTGCACTACAGTGGTCACAAGTTAAGATGAAATGGAAACACTAATGCCCATGGATATTAATGAGAACTAACAGACAATGATGCCGTGGAAAGTTTAGGGGATATTATTAGAAGTAATTGTAATGTGAATGTGAAGAAAGAAAAAAGGGACGAAAAGATAACTTGCCACCAGCAGGGACCGAACCTGCGACCTTCGAATAACGCGTCCGATGCTCTACCGCTGAGATACGGTGGCGGTCATCCCTCCGTCCACTTTATAGGGTATACATGTGCATTTAAACGTGGGAGCGTCAGTCAGCGCCGCCTGTTGCCATTGCGGCGAGTGTGGAACACTCTTTCATGGCCTCCGAGATGGCGGGCGCGCGGCGGGTTTCTCTCCGGCCGTCCCAATCGCCGCGCTCCCCAGCAAAAAAACGTACATCGCGTCACGCGCCCGGCTACCGCGAGATGGCGCACTCACTTGGGATTCCGGCGGCAGCGGAGACCGCGGCAGAAAGCAGAGCGCGCGGGATTACAGCGCGCGCATGTTTTTTTTTTTGTTTTTTTTTTTCTGCGTACGAGCACGCATTGCCGCCAGGATCTTCTGGATGCACTGAAGGCAAGTATTTTTTCTTCTGTTACTGCATTTATTTTAGTCCACTTTACGGAGAAAAGCACGGCAACTGCTGAATTTTCCTGATATAAATTATTGTAAGGAGGCATCAATTCGTCTGTGGTACTTTTTTTTCATTACGATCCGTTTTCACTCGGCGCGAAATACCTTGATTTGAGAAATATACAGGGGCGTTCTAGCATTCTTCCTTTCTGGAGACGTGTATGGGTGAAAACTGGGCTAATTTTCGTCGTTGAATCATATTGCCCTCCTATCGTGACACATCGTTTTACTATTTGATCGCGTACGGATATTTATGAGTTGGTCAACCGAAGCACGGTTACGCTCTAGATAACTGAGTGCCCTGGTGATGTCACTGAAGTAAGATGATAAGTAATTTTCCCGGAATATTGTTGAAGGCTTCGATTAGCCGACCTACATTTACTCCACACGTCGTTCACAGTGAAAGTGCCTGAGTTGTCATCGCCTCCTTTTTCGTCATCCGGATTTTGCTTACGTTTTGGTAGCACAATGGCAATATCAGTATCATGTTCATTTACTGTGCTCTCGACTGCATCTAAATCAATCAATCAATCAGTCGATCACGAATGAACAAAACGCGCCTGTAACCAGTCCGTGGTCGTCGCAGAACCGGCGACTTTCAGTCTAGACCACTGTGGCGACCGCCTGCAACCTCCTCCCCTGTCTCCTGCGGCGCGACGGAAGGTAGTTGGAAAGGGGAAACTGGGGAAGCCTCGTGGGCGAGTGCGAAGCATTGTGCGCTGTGCGAGCGCGGCTTTCGCGCCAGACTTGATGGCGCCGGCGACATCGCGAGGTGAGAGCATGACGATTGCTGATGCCGAGTGCCGAGTTTGGTCGGCTTAGCGTTCCCCTCCAGCGTGCGCTCGACCTTATTTCTTTAATTGTAACGCGCTCAAGCTGCGGCGTTTGCGCGTTTTTTTATCTTGCGTGCTTGTGTCGCTGGCGTTCTGCGTAAAGAAGACAAAATTTTGGCGTGGCAGTGGAAATGATAATGTTTGGTTCAATAGCAGTGATTTATTAATTGAAGTTGCAGACTACTTACGGCTATATAACTGAAACTCTGTCAGTGCTGTCTTTTTTTTTTTTCGTTGTTGTTGTTGTTGTTGTTAGAGAAAATGCTGTGAGGTCCTGTGTCTTCTCTTTAATTTCAGGAATATGGCATACTGCTGCGTACCCTTCTGCAAGTCGAATAGCAAAAAGAAGCTTGGGATCAGTTTTCATGAATTTCCGGGAAATGAGACGTATCGGCAGGCATGGCTGAAGGCTATTTCAAGAAAGGATTTCGTTCCGAATGAAAATTTGAGTGCTGCTGTACGTGTGTTTTCATTTCGCTATATGTTGTTACACCGAAGAAAAAATGCACAAAGGATAAGCAAGCACCGATACCTGCTTTTTGCGATACTGCTTCCAAATGGAATGCTTCCGTCGCAGGCCTTAAATCTAGCTTACAACATTATCAACATATCTATTGTGGGCTCGGGGCCAGTGGTCAGCCGAAGCCCTCAGAGAACACGTAGGCGACAACAACAACGCGTTTAATTTACGAAGGCCCGGCAACGACTGATCGGTCTTTAGCGGCAGGGCGAGCGCGAGCCCCGCGCGTCATCACGCCCAGCCTCATCATCGTTCTTTTTTTTTCTTCTCCTTCACTAGCGCCCCCCATACTATACAGCCCGCAAACATCGAAGTATAGTAAGTTTCTAGCACATGCGGATCTCTTGCAGAGCCATCGCTTTTCTAAGTGCTCTAATAAAGGCGGCGCAAATCTACAGCAAAAAAAAAAAAAGCCCATTTGAGAATCGATAAGCCCCGGCATTGACTTGGCCTCTCGTACACCTTGACCAGACATTTCCAAATCAGCGCGAGCTTAATAAAAGCGCAAAACCATTTTTTTCCTCGCCACATGCAAGTTGCGCCAACAGCGCGGCAGCTTTTCCGATCCCAAGTAAGTGCGCCGCGGTGCGGAGAAACGAGCGGGCCACGCCCACCTCGGGAAATACGCTCTCTCCGTGCGATTGGGACGGCCGGAGAAAAACCCGCCGCGCGCCCGCCATCTCGGAGGCCATGACTCTTTTTGCCTGTTTGGCGTCACGTAGCACGTGATCTTATTACGAGCTCGCAGCTGACAAATAATCCCTCGCATACTACCTAAAGGCATCAAGTCTGCCAGAACGAGACCCTTGCTATGAATGTAGGAAAGAAGTGTAAGTTTAAGGGCTCGCTTCGCTTTGTTAAACACAATATTAATGATGACTAACACACAATGATGCCAAGGAAAGTACAGGGGATGTAGAAGTAGTTGTAATGTAAATGTGTTTACACAAATTCCAAAGTGTGTTCCGCGAATGCCTGTGTCCATTGAGACGGGCTCGGTCAGAATGGAACGCGATGCGCGCGTCTCCCTCCTTGCATGATTGCAAACACTGGGCACAGTGACTCTATGCAAGCAAAGCGCGAGCGCTGTAGAGTCCGATGCGACCGGCGTCCGTTTGCGCGCCCCGGCGGCCACCTGGCATCGTGGCAGAACTCGGACGGACGGCCTGATCGACACGGACGGACACGTCCGGACGTGAGCATGAGACATTAAAGGCTTTCGCCTTAATAGTGTTTTGCAAGAGTGTTCGGTGTGAACAAGGCCCCTATAGGATGGCGTGACATACGTGAAGTATCGGTGCAAAATAAGCTAAATCGAAGCTTCAAAGCTTGATTTTAAATGTCCTGACTTGAGTTGTTGTGTAACAGCCATTTGGTTTGTGGATAATTAAATAAATTAGTTTTTCATTGCTTTTTTTGCATACAACACTAATCAGTAATATTTTCAACTCTGCTCGCGTTTGGCTTGCTCTACTATGGTGGGCATATTCAGCCATATTACTTCATTCTACCATGTTTAAGCGGATGTGCACTCAAACCCTCCGGAAATGCTACTTCTACTATACCTCTATTTACGGGGAGCTTCATGAGGGACACCTAGGAACTCTCCTACGGTAAGGTACTTAATGATCTAAATCATCAAACATTTTGCTGATCGATTCACGATGTCTTTTCTAGGTCTCAACCCCCCCAAATTTTGTATGTTGTAAGATGTTCGCTTTCTGACCAGAATGAGCAGCAAGAGGACAAAAAGAAAAGCATTGGTTTCCAGTTCAACCGTTATTTCCCCTCCATCTTTTACTTCGTGTTTCTTAACTCACTTTCTGCGACTTTAAAATTAAAAGTTAAACTTCGTCGTCGCCGTCAAACGTCATTGAAATGACCGAGTTGTCAGCGAAGAATCAAACATTTCGTCGTATCTTATTTGTCATCACCTCTCTTCTTCTCTTTCTCGGGCTCACTGAGGCAGGCCAGCTTGTGAAAACGCGATAAATAATGAAACAAGGAAAGAACACGAAGGACAGAGACAAGCCTTCGCCAACACCAGCAAGCTAGATTTGCGGAAGAACGCTGGAAAACTGTTCGGGACGTCACTCATAGTAAAGTTGTGATCGTTGATTGAGCGATGACAGCAGTATTGATCGCTATACGATGACTTTCGCGCAGCCGAAACCCTGGGGCCCTAAACGAGGTCATCTTTAGCGCGGATGCTCAATTTTTGCTCAAAAGAAAATACAAAAAGAAATAGAGGGGGAGAGATAGAAAGAAAGAAATAGAAGGAGAGAGAAACAAAAAGAGAGAAATAAATAGAGAGAGAGAGAGAGAAAGGGGGTCCAACGTGCCCTTCCTAGACTTAAGTGAACCTTTTTAGGGTCAAAAGTATGCATGATCTAATTATGGAAAGAAAAATACTGCAATCAGTGAGAAACACTGAACGCCTCATCTAATGCGACGCCAGGTGCATCTGTCCCAGTGATCTGCCCCCAACGCATCACTCGTTCCATTGTAAAGTCTAGCCACAGGAGAGTAATGGTCCGCCTACTTCGCTTCACCGTCCTTTTGCATCCGATTTGAACAAGTTTCTTCATTACGCGCTTATAAAAAAATAAGCGTAAGAACTGCAATTTTTTGCATTGGCATGGGAAGCTGTATCTATGCAGAGTGGTGCGTGTAGGATGCTTTGCTAAAACTGTCAAATACAACCTACAAAACCACAGCGCTGCTGCAAACCAACAGACCTAGCGGTCTTCAAACGCTGTATCTATGCAGAGTGGTGCGTGTAGGATGCTTTGCTAAAACTGTCAAATACAACCTACAAAACCGCAGCGCTGCTGCAAACCAACAGACCTAGCGGTCTTCAACATCGTTCAACAAAGAAGGCACTGCTTTAGTGTCTTGAAACGCACTCCACAACCCATGGTGCGTGAAGAACGAGACTGAAACGGTTGAAGAGTCATAGACAGTTCCCTAGCTAACGCAATCCAATCGCAAGCCTGCACTTACAATCATTCCCATGGTGGTGGAGTTATCGCAGCACTAGATGCGCCTCTAAGTTATAGCGTGGAACTCTATGCATCGTAGCTTGATCAATGTTGGGCCTATCAGGGAGGCAGCGCAAAACCAAAGAAGGTTGCCTCCGATCCTGGCGGCAGCGGCAAACCACGTTACAAGCTGCAACCTTTCGGAGGGTGGCGGGGCAAAATCAAATCAGCGACTGAGAAGAAAAAGAAGGTTGCTTTCGCCTTCCTTTCTCATTAGGTGAGTGCATAAGACTCTGGGAGATTTTTTTAGGGGCGAAGCTCCTTAAGCCGTGGGTCGTGCGTCCTCGATGTATGTTGTAGGTAGCCACCTCTCGTTTAGTTCTTGGAATGTCCGCTAGATGGCGGTACTTGTATATGATGAATATATTTAGGGGCGATGCTCCTTATGGCATCACCTCAGCGGTCCTCGGTTGTCCATGCATTCCGAGTAGCCAGTAGGCACTGGATTTCGACCTCCAAGGTAGTGCTGGTGTGAGATGTCTCCTGTGCGTGATTAAACAATAAAAAAATTCACAACGTACATGTAAAATTAAAGTGAGCTGCGAGTCGCCATGACTCTCATCGACCCTTTAGTATAAATGCGCCCGATCTCACGTCGTTGATGATGTGCTGCGCAGAATTCGCGGAAGACTACCGGTTTACCGACGCACCTCCGAAGCTTCGCCCACTCATCATCATTCACTCCGTGGATATGGTATCGTCATCTCCCGTTCTCGTCTCGTTTCCGAGAGGGCGCTGTCCTATAGACATGCGTACAATATGGCGGTTGGGTGAAGGTGCGCTAGATGGCGTTGGCGGTGCAGCTGCTCTCCGATTGCGCGGACCGCCGTACGAGTGCGCTTGCCGGATCGTGCTGCTTGGCGGACCATGGACGACGACCGGTCGTTGAAGTTTGAATAAAATTTCACACACACTATCGCTTTGATTACTGCTGGGCGAAACCACTGAAGATTTCACGGTGTAACCATGATTGCTTCAGTCACCATAACTCTCATCGACCCTTTAGTATAAACGCGCCCGATCTCACGTCGGTGATGATGTACCGGGCAGAATTCACGGAAGATCCACGGTTTACCGATGAACCTCCGCAGCTTCGCCCACTCATCATCATTCACTCCGTGGATATGCTGTGTTTTTTTTGTTCTTGTAGTGGATGTTGTTCCATCGAATACTCCAGCATCGTGTTCAGGCCAGAACTCGAGTAAAAAATTACACCATCTCCCTCTAAAGGAGACCATGAGGCGATTCGAAGCAGCGCTGGGGGGTGCACATCACGTTTGCATCGGTTTGACTAGGTGTTTCCATTAATGTTGCGTATTATGTTGGAGTGTTATCGTTTCTGTTGTGTTTATGTTCTTATGGTGTTAACGTAGACACCTAGTCAAACCGTTGCGTTTCGACATGCCGTTGCGTTTCAGCATGTCGAACCCGCGTTTCAATCCGTAGCAGTTTCCTGCCGACGTTGCCGTTTGCGCTAGGCTTCCCTAGGCCGGTGCTCGGAGCCCGCTTGCCGACGTTTACGTTGCGCTTCGGCGCGTCGAGCCTTCCGCTGCTCCACCCGCTGCTCCGCGATCTCGGCAGGCGGGAATATGGGGAGAGGGAGGCTGGCTGCGGCGCAGCCATATATGTTAGCTGGTGTGTGGAGAGGAGGTGTGTGCAGAAGGGTTTGCGCATGCGCAGTAAGGGTGGTCACGCCGCACACCGGATTGAACTCCGCCATAAGCTGCTTCGCATCTAAAAAATAAACCGACGTTAATGCAACCCTTAAGGGTCAGAGACTGGCACTCGCAGTGTGTGCGTTGGTAACCTTGTGATTAAAAGTTGGACATCTCTGTCACGTCCTTAGCCCCGCAAAAGTTTGCACGTAACGTGGTTTCGCACTGCCCACAGAAGCGGAAGCGGAAGCTTCCGGTACTGGAACCCCGTTGACTGAGCGATAATTTTGTGTGACGACGTCATCACGACGCGTCATGATGACACCAGAAAGTTTGGAAACCTGCGACGTTTCAATGACGTCATGAACCCATAATCTCTTATGATGGGACCGCTGTATAATAAATAATCTTTAGCCTAACCTCATTCCACCCCGTTTGCCTTTTTTTTTATGAAGGCTTTCCGGCAAATCGCACCAGCGTCGACAGGGTGGTCTGAAAGGTAGCAAAGGGTATCACGCGCTTCCTTGTGCCACTAATAAAGTTGCTGACATTTCTTGGATAGCCGTAATTCAATAAAACTATACAGCGCTAAAATTCCGCCAGATCCTACGGATTACGGGAAGTGATGTAATGCGAATCAGTAATCGAGGATCTGTCTATGGCCTATTGTTTCGCTTTCATTCAGGTGTTGTGAGGTCGATGGATGTCTGTGTCTAAACGTCTTGTGCTTGACGCCACCTTAGCTGCCCTGTTTTGTGCAGTGTGATAGGTGAAGATCGATTTGTGGGCTGATGTAACACCGGCGCTCAAGTTCGGGCGCTTCCATCCACCGCTGAGAAATGGACACTCGAGGCGCAAACGTCGGCAGCGTTAATGTGATAATTCGGTGGGGCCTTAGAATGCTATGCATAAATGTTAGAGTATTATTAACATTCAATTAGTTGTAATCACACAAAATAGTTATTAATGAGAACTAACGGAAAATAATGCCAAGTAAAGTATAGGCGATGTTATTAGAAGTAAATGTAATCTAAATGTGAAGAAAGAGAAGTGGATGAAAAGATAACTTGCCACCGGCACGGACCAAACCTGCGACCTTCGAATAACGCGTCCGATGCTCTACCACTTAGCTACGGTGGCGGTCATACCCCCGTCCACTTTATAGGCTATATATTTGCATTTAAACGTGGAAGCGTCAGCCAGCGCCGCCTGTTGCCATTTCGGCGAGTGTGGAACACTCTTTTTGCCTGTTGGCGTCACGTAGCACGTGATCTTATTACGAGCTGCCAGCTGACAAATAAACCCTCGCATACTACCTAAAGGCATCATGTCTGCCAGAACGAGACCCTCGCTATGATCGAAGGAAGGAAGCGTAAGTTTAAGGGCTTGTTAGTTCTCGCTAATATTGTGTTCAACAAAGCAAACGAGCCCTTAAACTTCAATATTTATTACATAGTTATGAGGACCGATAACAAACACTGCACGACTGTAGTAGAAGTTAGCCAGCACTACATAATGTTAGTAAATAGTAGCTAACAATTAGCAAACAATAGCCATCAGTGGGCAACTAGTCAACTTTATCCAGTGCTAGTCAACACCTAGTAAACTCTATAGAAACCACTGGCCGACACCAACTGGCAGTTAACCAGGATTAGAGAAATCAAGCGAATGTTCAATGATGTCACACGTGCGGCTCATTTTTTGTTCTTCGACAGCTATAGCGCAGCTCCGTTTCAAAAAAAAAAATCTTGGGGGGACGCTTACGATTCGCCTGCAAGAGTAGAACGCGACAGCGTAATTCGGCCCCGTGCGCATCGCCTTCTCATGTCCTAGCATATATCTTCGGCTCAGGGTTGCCGTTGGGTGGACGGGAAAAGGAGCCAGAATTCAAGTCAAAAGTAGCCAAAGTAGCCATGTCATTTAATATTATCGCCATATTTGTAGCCAAACAGAAGAGAAGTGGTATTGTGAGCAGACTCTTTATTATTGATTAACAAACAATACCATTTTGAATAGGTTTATCATAGAAACGTATCGATAAGTTATAAATAAATTTAATGAACGAATTATAATGACGTAATTCTGCATGCATATATTTTATGCAGAAAAGATAAGAGTTCTTGCCAGAGACAATGTTGTATTAGAATATTGCAGCCAGCAAGCCCGTAGGAACATTCAACGTTGCAACCGATTTTCTTTGAAGCCGCAGACCAAACTTGATTATAAGAGCTTACATAATACCAGTCAGACTTCAGATAACGAAATCTGGTTAGAGATGAAGAGGCCAGCCCCATTTCATTGCGGATCTTTCTTTTCTCAAGTTTAAATGAGAACATGCACTGCGCATCAAAATTACTTGTAAAAACTTGCGCGTAGCGTCATCATAGATGACAGGCAGCTTGAGCAGCGTGCTGATCCCGCGTTTTCCAATATGCGCGTAACTTCGCCGCTCTGCATTGGCAAACGGACCAGGCGTTGCGTAGGGGTGTCTCGATGCGCACCAGCCTGCTGGTTGGTGGAGGATGCGCGCGCGCATATGCTAAACCGCCGTAAAAGTTTAAAAACAGTGTATTTTGTCTGCAAAAGGTCAGAAAAATGGCTATTTTCCGTGTCTATCTTCCTTGTCCTTGTATTTTGTGCGCGCTAAAAAAGTTTAAATATGGATACATACCAACTTGCCCAGTTATCAGTCTTATTACTTAAAAACCAGAATTTTGAAAGTAGCCAGAATGTAGCCATGGCGCCAACTGGAAATTTTTGTCGCCAAACGGGGTCGAAAAGTAGCCAATTTGGCGCAAAGTAGCCACTAACGGCAACCCCGCTTCGGCTCTCGGTGCATGCCTGAACCACCTGTGCGCGTAACATTGGGCGTTCAAAACTATCCTACAAATAACTGGCCTTGGGAGGGCTGTAAATATGCCGATAAAGTGTTTCTTAACTTTTATAAAAGTTGTCTGAATCGGGTTTCCCTTTCCACGTTTCTTTCTGTTGTTTTTTTTTTTCTTACGACATTTCCGTTTCTCTCTTTCTTTTCTTTCCCGCGAGAATGCGGCTGCATGCGAGGTCTGCGGCACCGAAGAAGACATCGATCACTTGCTATGCCGTTGCACTCGTTTTGCCTCTGAGAGACGAAAACTTTCTGACGCGTTGCGACGATTGGACGATCGGCCGATCTCCGTGCAGATGCTGCTGGAGCACCGTCCTCGCCTTTCGTCGGCTCGCAAGGCAGTCAAAGCCCTTTTGTGTTTTTTGAGGACTAAGGGCCTATGTGAACGCCTTTGACTTTTGCAAATAGTGCTGCCGTTACCAACGCGTCAGCACAGTTACTGACCATTTTCTTCTCTCCTTCCCATCTCTTTCCTCTCTCTCTCATCTTTATGCTCCCCTTTCCCATTCCCCCAGCGTAGGGTAGCCAACCGGGCATGTGCCTAGTTAACTTCCCTGCCTTCTCTCTTGTTTTTCTCCTTCCTTCCTTCCTCGTTGCTTTTTTTTTTCATTTTCTAGCGCGGGCATGGGCAACACTGTGCGGAGCGTGGACTGGCGTGGACACGACAGCGCCGACAGGCAGATGCGGGCGCATTTGATCGTAGGTTTGGTCACGACCTATTAGGAGGTATGGCTGCATGGTAACTTTTAATTGCGATTTGGCTAACTTCCGAGCGAAATTAGATCCGTGGCTGCCCCGATCGCGGTGAAAAGTGTCCGCGCGACACCGATAGGTGTGAAAGCGAGCTCGACGGCACGCAGAAGTTCGAGCCATCGT
>JALIZH010019806.1:0-15345 GCA_030522465.1 Rhipicephalus appendiculatus | reverse complement strand
GGAGCTTACATGCGAATTCCCTGATGAGGAGAGACTTCGCTTCCTTGACGTTTTGTTTCTCCTTAGCAGTGATCATATCTATTGGATGTACCAACCTCGGGGTCATAAACCCCTCCTCCCATTCAACTCGGCACACTCAAAGCTGGTTAAGCGTGGTATTGTTAACCTCAGCTTGACCAATGCGCTCGAACGGTCATGTCCTCATAAACTCTCAGAAGCGTTAGGACAACAGGTGAAGCGCCCTGGTTGCCGCAGGCTACCCTGAACATGTAATCGTTGCTGTCGCAGAGAGCATGCGCAGAAAATTTCGAGCATGTAACAAAGGAAATCATGAACCTGAAAACGGCAAAAAAAAAAAAAAAGTGGCTGTCATTCCATATATACACAGAACATCCCATAATGTGAAAAAAATCGCGCAGAAAGCGAACATTAAGGTGGTATTTTCTGCTCCTGCGAAATTAAACAGTATTTGCCGCTTGACCAGGCCATGCAGTTCAATGAACCGGGAAAAAGGTTGTGAAAAGAAGCACAGAACTATAGGTATATCGATTGCATTGAAAATGTTGTGTATCAGATTCCGCTCACATGCGGTAGATTTTATATAGGTCAGACGGGTCGCTGTGCGAACGATAGGATAAGAGAGCATGACAACAATGTAAAACGTGCGCAAGATGGTTGGTTAGCCATCCACTGTAGGTCATGCAAGTGCTAGCCTACCTTTGAGAAATGTAGTGTAGTCAGTAAACACAGTGATCGCCTAACACGTGAAATTGTTGAAGCGTATAAGATTGCGCAGTTGGGTGACAACTGTGTCAGCACTCCGTCAATCGCATTATTGCCCAAGGAAATGGAGTATCTACGGGAGCGTTTGTCGTAATCTGTTTCGGTTGTGCTGTTGGTGGCCTATCTGCGCTATGTCCAGTGACGCCGTATTATGCGAGTGGTTATCATGTGTATTCATAGGCGATGCATTTGTTTTTTCACAATAAATTGTTGAGAGTCAGCGTGTACGTTCCCTTTCTGTGTGTCCTGTGGTTTTGCGCGCTGTTCTTCTAATCATGTACAACCAACAAGCCCAGCTCTCCGCACTTTTGTGTATATACACACATGCGACATCATAAATGTTCCAGGGGAAGGATTACAGCAGCTTGGACATGGGTATCAGCTTGAGAATGGGTAGCACAACGACTTGCATAGAAAACAAGCATACGGGAAAAATACACTCGCCTGAGTGTCACCATATCTCCATATCGGCGAGTGTCGCGTTCATTCGTGTGCAGTGAGGTGAAGTCGGAATGTGCGCTTCTGTGCTCGATTACCGTTTGCAAAAGCCATGGCATTAGCGTTGCCACATGTTCGTGCGTGTGTGTGTTACTTGGAGCTCGCAGCGTGGGAATCTTGGTTATCTATTGCGCAATACGCGGTGCTGTGCGTCTCTGAATGGCGTATGTGCGGACGAAGCGAAAGAGAAAGCGACCATCATAACCCGTTAGCGCAACACAGTGCGAAAGTAAACAAACCAGGTGTGGAGAACATGCTGTGGTGCGTGTATTATAAGGAGCTAATTGTGGTCATCCGGTGCATGTGTAATTATGTGACGTGTGCCACCAGCCCAGAATGATGTGCTAGGTTGAAGTGCCCGTCGCCACGCTCGATGCACGAACGCCTTGCATGAAAAACGCCGTGCGAGGTAATCGTTGTCTACAAACAGCGAAATGATGCACGCTACATAATAACGCTGTGACGCAGGAGCTTTCGATTGCATGGATCGCGATCGCAGCTGAAGTGACGCCGTTAAATCTCTCATTCAGTGAAAAAACAAAACAGATATATAATGGCGTTGCATCATACTTCACGATTTCATATCTGGAATTCCTGCTTTTGTCTAACGTGCGCTTTCTGTATTTCGTGTGTATTGTGTGCATGTGTTACGCAGTGATAATTTGTTTATCTTAAACTACATTGGACTCTCGTGAAGCCTATAGTCCGTAGACCTTTTTTTAAATGCTTACCCTTCTTGTGATGTACATGTTTTCGGTATGGTCTTTTGGCCTCTCAATTTTTCATTTTTACATTTTCTATTTTCATTTTCTGTGTCCTTTTTTTCACTCTCCCTGCTTGGAGGACGATGCTATAAAAGCGCATCGAAGCTTCGTAAATTTCGCCTTGATAAAGATCGGTCTCCGATTGACACGTTGACAAATAAACTGTTTCTTTTATAAGCGTATATCCTTTTCCTGTTTGTCTTACGGCAACCGAAGGCAGCCTCATCGCAATATATATATATATATATATATATATATATATACGTTGCAAGTGCTGAGGAAAGGTTGACGAGAAAATTACGATGTCGTCCAAATAGCACAAGCAAGTCTTCCATTTAAGGCCTCGCAGAACGGTGTCAATCATGCGCTCGAATGTTGCTGGAGCATTGCAAAGGCCGAATGGCATGACGTTGAATTCGTAAAGCCCATCTGGCGTTGAAAACGCTGTCTGTTCTTTATCGTCCTCATGCATAGGTATCTGCCAATATCCCGAACGCAGATCTAGACTCGAGAAGTACTCGGCCCCCCTGCAGCGAGTCCAAGGCATCGTCTATGCGCGGCATTGGGTAGACATCCTTGCGCGTGATCTTATTAAGCGCTCGGTAGTCTACAATATATATATATATATATATATATATATATATATATATATATATATATATATATATATATATATATATATTGTCACGCACAGTTCAAGAAGAACACTTTAATTCAATAACTTAAAATGGGCGAACTTGTGCCCTTTAAACAAACAAGACAGAGAATTATGTCGATGTTGGTTGGTTGGTTGGTTCCTTTGTGTGTTGGCGCAACCCACCTCGGGGGGATAGGCCATGAATCGGACGGTGTCTTGCTTAAGAAACAAATCCGCGTTACTGGAGGAAAGGGTTGAAGATGAATTGCATTACAGATTAGTATTATAACCTGGCAAGATTTAAAAAAAAAAAGAAAAGAAAAAAGGAGGAAAAAAAAAACCCCTATAGAGACACAACAAAAAAAAAAAAAAATATATATATATATATATATATATATATATATATATATATATATATATATATATATATATATACAGCTATAATTAAGACAATTGAAGGGATCTAACCTTAACATTCCATTCTTTTAGAGTCTCGTAAATAATTAGATACAGCGTTGAAAACGCCCCTGTGGCTAAAACCAAAGGTGGTTGCACCAAATGAGAGAATCACCGGAAGAGTCAAATTTAAGGCTAACTTTCGTAGGGGTTCTTCAAGTAATCTTTTTCTTTGTATTTTAAATCTTCGGCACGTCAAAAAGAAGTGCTCCAGAGATTCGCTCTCATTACAGTGAAAGCATAGAGGTGACTGAGCCAGACCTGACCTATGAAGGTAAAAGTTCAGTGGGGGGGGACTCGACAGCGTAGCCTTGTAAATAATATTTCCTCCTTTCTAGATGAGCACCACCTGCTCTGCCAAGGAAACTTTAGCTGTGGGAAGTCTGATAATGATAATGGAGATTTATCGAAGTTACTGGCCGTAGTCAGTTTTTCGAATCGTGCGGCTGTGACATACGCCGACGTGGGCAGTAGAGACAATACAGGGCCATCGTGGGATGATACTGCAAGTGCATCCGCACATTCATTAAGAGCTAAACCTCTATGGCCTGGTACCCACACTAATCGAACGAGCCGTACATGTCTGGGAATTAGTGAATAGAATGTCTCTAATGTACTCGATAAGTTAGGTGCGCTTAAGGCCGAACAGACAGAGAGGCAGTCTGTTAGAACAACCACCTCTGATAAGCACGGGGGCAATTTACGCAATGCTAGGACTATTGCCAGCAATTCAGCCTGGTAAATAGGGGTAAAGTCCGGTAACCGAATAGAGAAATTCCAATCCAGAGAGAACGATACGATTCCCACTCCTGCCTTCTCTTCACAAACAGAAGCATCAGTCGCTATGACAGTGGTTGTTTCCAGATTGGCCAAATGATCTTCCAAAATGCCGTTTAGATATTGATACGGTAAATTTTTTGCGTTGTTAGGGTATATATCATCAAATTCAATCCTAATTGTTTCAACAGTGCTGAGTATAAGTACTTCCCAGAGGTGAACTTTTAATGGGTCCAGAAGTCTCTGTGTATAGATGACTTGGGGGGCAATGTAACCTAGACCATTGGTGGTTAAAAAATACGGCCTGCTGGTTAATGAAAACATACTGTGACCTCCTCTGTGGGGATGCATAGATTTTGAGAAATGTTCGTACTGTGAGAATATGAAATCTTTTGATCAGAGAAGGCAGGCGTGATTCTTCATATAGAATATTGATCGCAACAAATTTAGGTAGCCCCAGACATAACCGTAACGATTCACGTTCTAAAAGAAGCAGAGGTCGAACTTTATAAGCCGGAGCGCCAGAAAATAAAACGCAGCCGAATTCCAGTATCGGTCGAATGTACATGCAATAAATCATGACGAGCACATCTCTGCGCAAACCGGCACGTTTGTTGCTGAGCCTACGCAGCATCCCTACTGCGCGTGCTCCTTTAGCCGTCATGTTTTCTATATGGGGACTCCAGTTTAGTTTTTCGGTGTAGGTTACCCCTAGATACCTAACTGACTCGACCTGAGGTATGACGTCTTGTCGGTACAATAATGAAATATGTACTGGGACATTTTGAGCGAAAACTACGATTGCGCTTTTATTAGTGTTGAGCGATAAGTTAATACCGTCCAGCCACGTTTCCAGACTATTCATATATGTCTGCAGAATTTGGTAAAGTGTGTGAATGTCTGCTGATGAAGCAAAAAATGCGATGTCGTCGGCATACACATACGCCTGCACATCGTGCTGTTTGGGAATAGTACACAGAAGTACATTAAATAATAATGGTGATAACACTGACCCCTGCGGGAGACCTCTCGTTTGCCTATATTTTGAAGAATTGACGCCGGATTGCGAGCAATAAAACTCCCTATCACTTAAGAAAGCGTAGACCCATGCCACAAAGTATTGTGGCACTCCTAAGTTCTTAAGGGAATCTATCAGTTTCGCATGCTCCACACTGTCATAGGCTTTCGTGATATCTAAAGTAACTAGAGCGGAGTATTGTTTCTGATATCGAGCAAGCTGTATTCTACTTTCTAGATCAACGTGCGCACACCAAATGGAGCAACCACGCCTGAATCCAATTTGACATGGGCTCAGTGTCATGTTTTCCGACATCCAGCGATCTACACGGCTATGTAAAATTCTTTCGACGAGTTTTACTAGATTCGATGTGAGTGCTATAGGCCTGATATTATCTAAGGCAAACCCAGCGCCTTGTTTTTTTAACAATGGTATCACTTTCGCAACTCTCCAATCAGGTGGGATCCAAGAATTTCTAATTGAGTGATTCACAATTTCGAGTAGGCCAAGGGGGGTAAATTTTATGCACTGTTTTTATTACCGACGTCGTCATACCATCAGGACCTGGAGCGGAATTAGGTAGCGTTCTTACGACATCTGCTAGCTCTGCAGCTGTGACCTCCTCAAAATCGTCACCCCTATGAGGGGACTGGGGCTGGTACAAGAGAACAGTCGTAAAGCGACTTTCTAGGCCCTGAGCTATCTCTTCGAGAAAAGTCTTCAGTTCAGTCGGTGTTGATACCACTGATTCTAGGTTTTTCAGTACCGGAAGAACTTTCTTGGTTCTCAGAAAGCGAAATAGTGCTTTTCTGTTATCCTTCTTTGAAAGAAACTCAGATCGTTCACTGTCGAATTTGTCCTTCGCATTGGCAATGGTTCTCTTAAAAATAGCAGCCGCATACTTGTAGTCACTCCAGTTGCGAGGGCACTGGTTGAAAAGTAATTTTTTCCATGCAGCTTTTCTTAACCTATACACCCTCGAACAGTCCGGATTCCACCAAGGGTTGGTAGAAGCGCTTTTGGATCTTTGTATGGTGAATTTGGAATTATTCAACGAATCTTTTATGATGTCGCTTAATCTGATGGCGTCCGGTTTGCCATCAACTATTCGGTGAGATAAAGCCCTTCGTAATACTGTCGCGAATGTGCTGAAGTTTATATGCGTATCCGGTGGTCTAATCATGAAAGTTACTGGGCATATCACCTCAAACAGTATAGGCATATGGTCGCTATTTGTGCCAGAATTAATAGCAGTCCATGTTGAGATGGACAGGTTAACACTAGTAAAAGTCAGGTCAAGCACAGAATAAGACTTATTACACATAAAGGTGGGAGTTCTGTAGTTGATACATACAACATTATTCTTATTAGCCCACTCCCACAGACGCTTCCCATTCAAATCAGTTCTATAACCCCACGAAATATGATGAGAATTGAAGTCCCCCCACTAATATAATATCTTTTAGGCAATGTGAAACTGCGGTATCTAGAACGGCAGAATTTTGTACACCCGCTGGAAAATAGGCATTAATTAAAGAAAATGGTTGGTATCCCGGAATCGTAATGTCTAACGCTAGAATTTCGCTTTCTGAAGTCATAGACCGATAACTAATTTTAGCTCGATGAGCGATTTTAGAGGATATAAATATTGCCAAACCGCCACCCCGAGAGGGACGGTCTAAACGAAATGAGCGGTAATTTTTAATTGTAAAGCACTTTTCGTCTGCAAGCCAAGTTTCTTGTAAAACAATAACATCGGGGGGAATATTGATCGCAAAGATAGAATAAATCGGTAGCTGCTGAAAAAATAGAACGGCAATTCCACTGTAATACTTTTAAACTGCCTATTTTGGTGAAATGCCAGCAGCACTCACTGCTTTCTCCAAGATACTATCTTTTAAAAAATCCTTTTTTGATGAGTTTTCCTTCTGGTATTTCTTACTCTTTGATTTGGGGTTCACTGAGGAACCTTGTACTTCAGGGGAAGCACGTCGTTTCATTTTTCTTGAGTCATATTCCATTTGCTCCGGTTGCGAGTCTTGGGAACCGGAGTCCGAGCTCCAATCTAACTCCTGTTCAATAGGTACAATTATTTTGCGGCCTGTGTTCGGCGCGCCTGGCTTTGGTTTCGAAGGGCCTGGTTCAGATGAGACCTCAGTTATCTCAACTGGTGAAGGTAGTGAGGGGGGTCACAGCGTGTCGATTGCCATCCTGCAAGATTTGTTTCAATTGGGTATTCACAACTTGTGCCAATGATTCCGTTAGGCTCACAAATAGAGTTTCCATCAGTTTCGTCATCGACCTTTCCACCGTTGATGCTATTATCTCTGTCAGCGACGAATCTAGCACCTGATTGGCCCGGGTGGCAGCGGTGGCATAGCCACGAGAGCGCTCTGCAAGAACCAATCGAGCCTCACGCCGGGAGCATCGTTTCTGCTCAATGATGTCTAGCAATTGCAACTCTTGTGTCCTCACAGGGCAACATTCATCATCAGCTGTGTGAGATCCACTACATAAACAACATCTCACTTCTTGGGATGAACATTCATTGGAGTTATGTTGCTCGGTACATGTACGGCATCTCACATCCGATCTACATCCCTTGACGGTATGTCCGTACCTCCAGCATTTCCTACACTGAAGTGGGCGAGGGGATAGCGCTTCAACACGATAAATCAGAGGCCATGCCTTAATTTCTGTCGGTCGAGTCGTGCCTGCAAAAGTCACGATCACTGACTCTGTGGGGACCTTCTTGTTCTCAATGTTGCGCGAGCACCGAAATACGGAGACTGCACCTGCTACAGCAAACATTTCTAATACCTCTGGTGGTGTAAGGCTCGAGTCCACTCCCCGAACTATTCCCTTCACACAGGCCAAATGAGCAGGCACGAAACAGCTCACCGGATGAGAGGCGAACGTTGTGCATTTTAGAAGATCTGTGATGCAGGCCTTGTCCGGCGAGCAGCACAGAATTCCCCCCACGTCCAAACTGACGCACCTCGGTGATCAATTGGAAATGATCAGATAACTTCCGGAGTTCCTCCTGAATTATCCTCGGGTTTTTCATTCGAATGGATTCACCATTGGTTGGAACCAGGGCCACAGGAACGCTGTTCAGACCACTGCGCAAAAAGAGATCGATTGGCAGATCATTGTTAGCGAGGGAAGCCGACCAGGCAGAATATGCCTGGCCGGGAGACGAAAGAGACATCAGCCTGATGTGCCCAAGATCACCGTCCGATCCGGCTGCACCCCCTCAGGAGGATGCGCGAACACGCCCTTGAAGGAACAGGGGAGGTTGAGCTCGACTTGGGCAAGGACGCACAGGGCCGCTTCGCTCTCCTCTTCTTCACCTCCTCTTCTTCAGAGTTCGGCACCTCGTCGTCTTCTCTTCTTCCGCGCAGTTCGCACGCGCCTAAGTTGTCAGCGTTGACCCTGGCGTGCTCTACAGGCGTGCTCCACTCTGTTTCGCACGCACGCCGCAGACAACATGGAGGGCGTAGCAAACGGCTGGCGCGCGTACTTTAAATGTACCTTGCGTCATTGTCCCCCCTTCCGAGAGTGCATCGTCCCGATGCTTGTTTTGGTTCCAGGCTGGTATTTGGAATAATTGCCGGTAGAAGCCGATATCATTCAGCAGTGTTGCTCGATTGCTCATTGCCTTTCGTAGTATGGCTTCATTCGGATGACGTGCACAATTTCTGTGCGATGCCGCCGTCTCGATGATGTTACTTGCTCTTCTGGGACTACTGCATAGTTCAAGGGACCAAGCTGGCGAAGCACCTTGTACGGGCCAAAATAGCGTCGAAGTAGCTTTTCGGAGAGCCCACGTACGCGTACGGGTGTCCATACTCACACTTTGTCTCCAGGGGCGTACTTGACGTCTCTTCGTCGCAAATTATACCGATTGGCATCATCTCTTTGTTGCTTCTGAATGCGATGTCGCGCCAGTTGCCTTGCTTCTTCAGCTCGTTGCGTGAAGTCGCTGGTGCTATGGTCGTGGTCGGAGTTGTCATCCACAGGTAGCATAGCATCCAGGGGCGTGGTAACTGTTCTGCCAAAAACAAGCTGAAAAGGTGTCATTCGTGTCGTCTCCTGCACAGCGGTATTGTATGCGAACGTTGCGTACGGTAATATCCTGTCCCAAGTTCGATGCTCTACGTCGACGTACATCGACAGCATGTCAGTCAACGTTCTATTGAGGCGTTCTGTCAACCCATTCGCTTGTGGATGATACGCCGTGGTTTTCCTATGAGAGGTGTGCGTCAATCTCATAATCGAATTTGTCAGCTCAGCTGTAAACGCTGTTCCTCGATCCGTGATCAGCACCGCAGGAGCTCCGTGGCGCAGTACAATGTTGGTCACAAAGAATTCGGCTACTTCCACAGCAGTTCCCCGAATAAGCGACGCTGTCTCCGCATATCGAGTTAAATAGTCCGTTGCAACGATGATCCATCGCTTCCCTGACGAGGACGTAGGAAATGGGCCAAGTAAGTCCATTCCCACTTGTGCGAAAGGGGCTTCTGGTGGCTCTATAGGTTGGAGGAGACCAGCTGGTTTCACTGGTGGTGTTTTGCGCCTTTGGCAATCCCGGCAAGTTCTTACGTAGTGTTGCACAGAATTCAGCAACTTCGGCCAGTAGTATTTCGTGCGAATACGTGCCAACGTTCTGCTCACTCCCAAGTGTCCTGCTGATGGGTCATCGTGGCATGCTTCCAAGATCTCGGGTCGTAGCGCTGTAGGAACGACAAGCAGGAATGTCTCTGTACTATGTTCGAAATTTCTTTTATACAAGACGTCATTTCGGAGGACGAAGGACGACAGGCTACGGGAAAAAAACACGAGGAAGATGAACGGGCTGTCCCTCTAAGTACTTGATCAGCAGCACTAAGTCAGGATCAGATTTCTGGTACTGTGCCAATATATATATATCGCGCAGAGACACACATAGAAGGTAGGGGCCCCTCTTCCATCAAAACTGGGCCCCCCTGCTGCAATGCCCAACGGGGTGATACAGGCATGTAATAAATAAATAATAAATAGATAAAAAAGTTGAACGTTCAAGGGCTGAATGAGTCGTGGCAGCGCCAGTGCAAGTTATCGAAGCCAGAAACAATCTCACGTAAAGCTTTTAGTCACTGCCACTTTAAGCGCGTACATCGCCTTGGCGTGAACTTAACCGCAACGTATCCAATGACCCGCACTGTTAAGCACCATGAGCGCTACGCGCTTTTATTTCGTTGAAGCGACGCCAAATGAAGCCTTGTCGTTTACCTCAAGCACGATGACAACCACGGCAACTCCAGACCCAAATATGGTATTCACGGCAACACAAGAATCGAAATTCGCGAAGGCAATCTCAGAACACTTCGCCATTCTTCGCTTTGAGTCGTAGTTGCCATAGTTACTGCAGACAATGAAGAAAACTGGCGGCGAAGTTTTCGTAAAAAGAAAAAAGAAATTGCAAACGACCTTATTAAATTTAATTAACGTCCCTCTGTCGCTTTGTGAAACGTAAAGAAATGGTTTCTTTGTGTTAAATTATACGTTAAATGTGGCCTTTGTTTTAATACCATAATAGGCGCTGCGCAGAAACGTCGCTTTTGAGACGTACATTACTTTTTCGTAGACTCCGAGATGACCGCGGCGGGGGGTGCGATTTAAAGAACAGATATATTGTTAAAGGGGTACTGACACAAAATTTCGCGTCCGAGACAGCCTGCGGGTTCGATTCCTGTGAACATGTGTACATCATCTGCAAAATATCAACAGCGAATATAGCTTGGAAGGTATTATAAATTAATTTTGAAGTTTGCGTGAGTGATCGACTCCCTCGCGCTCCTGACACCATCAGGGGTGACCCTCGGTGACCCCCCCTACTTCCCTCACGTGACCACGCTGCAACAAGTTGTGATGACGTCATAGCAGCCATTTTCTTTTGGCTGGTCGCGAGTCCGTGGCCGCGGCGCACGCGTTGAAAGTTTTGTGTTTGGCGACACTGCTGCCCCGTTTCCTATTCGAAAGGACTTCTTAATGCAGACCATGCGGAAGTGCGTCACAGTTCTGTGTGCTGACGTGATCGAGAGCTGCACACGCTAGGTGGTGATAGTTGCACCCGGCGGCTTGTCGTTTTGCGAGCTCTCTCAAACCGAAACTGAAACTGGTCGGTAATGAGGAGCCTGTAATTAAATATCTGTCGCGCGCTGCAGTAAACAAGGTGCCGTGTTATGACTAACAGGACCCCAGCAACACATTGCAGCAAAAAAACGCGAGGCCAAAGTTTTTGTGTCAGTACCCCTTTAAGCTGACGCTGAACTTGCTTTCTTTATTTGAATAGCAGTGCAGTATTGAAAAATAATGTTTATATGCGTGAAAATTATTGCCATTGCTTAGGAACTACTTCGTTTGTAGCGCGTAGGCATGCAAAATATGAGCAATGCGGCCTCGTGGGCGGAGCTTATATTTATTATTAGGCTGTCACCGACTTAGGAATCTCATGAAACGAAATGCCAGGTACCTTACGTTTAGCATCCGAGTTACACTTTGGAACACAACAGCAGGCCGTGGCATCAAGAGAACGCGCAAAAATTATTCAATCGCGGGAACACGGCGCACGCTTTCCAGGGCTGGTGGCGCCACCTCTTGGGGAACGGCGCCAACCGGTCGGAGAGCGCGGACGGAGGCTCTGGCTCCTTCGAGCAGGCACAGAAAGTATATAGGAGGCTATGTCCCAGGCGAAATGCTGCGGCCGCTATTGGCCGTTGACGGTCACATGGTCTTCACGCGCGTTTTGGTTTTTGTACGTTTCGATGCCAAGATGTCGGCGCCCACGATACGTGAATCGGTGTAGTTTGTTTACGCCGAGCCGCACTAGAAAAGACGTGGCAAGGGCGCTCGCACCAGCACCGTGTGCAGGTTTTCCGCGTCAGTCGTTCTTCCTATCGTGAACAATCGAGCTCCACACACTGCGTTTATGGATAACACTTGAGAGAACCGCTACCGGACAGAGTACGTCGTCCCACCACAATGCTGGCCTTTTGCTCTGCGTACGGCTGTAGTACAAGCGCCGGCGGACGAGACGATGTAAGTAGTGTTTCACAACTTACCACGTGAGGAAAAACAAGCTGCGCTGCTAGGCAACGGAGTAATTTCAAGCCTTCGAGAACCCTTTCGGGACTGGGCTACCATCAGAGTTTATCGCTGATGCTCCACGCTGTGCCGTCGATCTTCGTTTGCGAACGGGACGAAAACATCAGGTGTGATGCCGAGTCTTGAAGGTAGAGTGTACTAGAACAGGGGAGCGCTCGGAACGAGCTTCGAAAAGTGAAGCCGAAACAGGGTCAAGCCGCTTGTGGAACTGCAATCGGTAGCCTGCAGTGCTTTACTGTTTGAAGCGAGATCGGGTTGCCTTAGAACGAACAGTTATAAAGCGAGATTCAGTAAAGAAGAAGAACAATGCACATGCTGTGAGGAAGATAAGGAAACGACGGAGGATGTTCTGATTGAATGTGGGGATGTCCACCCATGTGTACGTTTGGACACGAGCCTACATGTAGCCTTGGGTTTCAGAGACAGCAATGGAAAGCTGTACACGCCCGTGACGGTTAGAGTATTGGTGGCAGAAAAACCAGAGAGAAAGGTCAAAAATAAATAGTGGAAAAAATAAGGACATTCTGACGTAAGATGCAGAGAAGTAGGCCGGGAATTCACAATTTTCTTTCTATAGACAAGACATTAGGCCACCTTAAAAAAAATAGGGGGGGGGGGAGTTTATATTTTTAGTAACTCACTTTTTTTCATGAACCTGGTGGCACACATATCACCGCTCCGTTATAAAGGGGACGCTAATATCATCCATCCACACATGGTCGTCGGCAGGATTTTCTCTTGGGGGGGGGGGGGGGTGCAAACCACTGTTGCATCGCGGCTGGGGTAGGGGGAGAGCAGTGGTGTTGCTTGGGTGAGGGCAAGTGCTGGTGAGGCTTGAGGGGGGCAAGTGCCCCTTTTGCACCCCCCTGCCGACGTCCATGCATCCACACAATTTTGAGATGTCGTAAAAGAGATGTTTTTTGTGTCCTTGGTATGCAGCGTTAATGCTATCCACACACCGGAGTCAGGCAAACGCACCTAAAATATTTTATTGGTTTGAAAGTTTAATTTTTTTCTCTCAGAGCATTAGCAAGCCAGCCCCAACGCAGTGGACATCATCACGAGAAGTCACTTATGTGAGGAAGAAAGATCGGCAATATATCCACGTCTTCATTGGGAAGGCTGCAACAGACAGAGCACGTTGGGGGGGGTGGGGGGGGGGGGGGCATAGGAGTGATGTGGAATGAGGAGCAGCAGTGGACACAAGTGCATACAGACTGTCAAGAACACATGTGGGTAACAGGAAGAATAGATAGATGGGAGGTCGCATTAGCAGTGATCTATCTCTGGGCAGGAGCCCAAGAAGATATGAACTACCACATATGCACATGCTTGAGGCAAGATATTCATAAATACGGAAAACACTAAAAGTTCATGGTTGTAGGAGATTTTAATGGTCATATAGAGGATACTGATGGAAGGACATATGCGAATGAAAAGCGTTTGCTTTAGAGCACTGCATGGGCCGTGAGTCTAGGTCCGGGCCCAAAACTCGGTTAAGTTTACCCGCCCGAGCCCGGCCCGGTGACTTCAAAACAAGACCCGGTCCCGGCCCGAGCCCGAGAAAAGATTATACCTACCCGGCCCGACCCGACCGACGATCAGGCCCAACAGAGGCCCAAGCCAATAATCTAGGTGGTGCTTCCCGAACATAGAATCGACAGCAAGACGTTTTAAGTAGCAAATATCTACGGTTTGTTGGCGCATGCTTCGCAAACAGTTATGCTTTAACCTGCGGTAATTTCTTGTAAAAAAGGGGCTCACAGGGGAAACAGTTGAGCGGACATACTGGGTACGATGAACATTTGTTCGGCAACAGTGTACTGCACCTATTTTTTTCTGTAAATACAGTGAGGATCATCAAGGGCGTTTCGTAGCAGATATTGTAGACATGGAAAGGGATTTGCAGAATAACGGAAAGGTGGGCTAGTTGGTTAGGGTTCATGATGAATTATATGGGGCAGCGCTGGAACGAAGACAAAGACGAGAAAAGACAGCGCATGTCCTGTCTTTTCTCGTCTTTGTCTTCGTTCCAGCGCTGCCCCATATAATTCATCAGGAAAGGGATTTGTAGCATGAGTTCCATTTTGATAGGGAGCGCAAGAGAAAAGAACAGAATTCTCTCTTCACTTCGTTTTGGCTGCGCTGTCTACTAATATGCTCTAACGACAAAGGCAATCGCGCACCCTTCTGGATATGTAGCACCTGCCTTCAGCTACGCCTTGCCACCGCAAAGCAAATGGAGAAAAAAAGCCAAATTTGTGACCTTTGTTTTAAATGCACTAACCTAGATAAAAATGATAGCAAACCGTGTGCACTACGTGCAGTTTTTAGGAATACGTATAAGCAGACGTAAGGAAGGAAAACGTGCAGTGATGTGATAGCTGCGCCAATTGCGCCAAACTGCGCCAAGAGGCGAAACCTGCTACATCCTGCTACATCTTGGCAAAAATTTCATTATTTGCGCCTAGCATGCGCCAAGATGTTGTTTTTGCGTTCTTTTAGTGAGAAACAAGACGACAGGCACTCGAAATCCATACGTTCCCCTGTGATATCGAGTGGTCATCGCAGCAGACAGGAAACTTCTATGAAGTTCAAGTATAGTTAGTCTCTAGGCACAAGCCTTCCAAACAATTTCAACTCGCTCTTACTGCGGTACTTTTCTATTACTACTGGACCTTACTGATTTCAATATAATCGTTCCTAAACTGTTATGGTTACAGTCAGAGAAAGTAATAATGACTTGGTTGTTCTTGGACGACAGTCTTTTTCTTATTTGACTGACTATATTAAAATACAGTAACTAAGTACGTGCCTGTGGAAGCGACCGTTTGTTTCATTTGTTTTTTAATTTGCAATGCTATTTTGTTTAGTCTACTTTTAAAATATTTCATGCAGGGTGTCTATGTTATAACGCCATAATATAGGCAGACTTTATCAACAATACCACGTGCCATACAGTGAATGTTACTCTGCTGAGAAAGCATTGTGTCCCAGTATTCCGGTATATTTTGACTGGGCTTCTCAACCTCGGCAACTGCACATGTCAAACAGCTTTTCAAATGTATAAACACGATCAACTGCTTGTCAAATGTAAACACGAACTCCTCCGTCACCGTAGATTTTGTCGAGCACACATTAAATAACGGAAACAAAGGACCAGTTATTAAACCTTGTTCACTATTAACCGCCCGTCGACCAGGACCTTAGGGATTCTGTACATAAAACACGACAGCAGACACTTCTCCACACAATGAAGGCCT
>JALIZH010019805.1:0-18743 GCA_030522465.1 Rhipicephalus appendiculatus | reverse complement strand
TCAACCATGGCGATGCACAAAATCTGTTGCTGGATTAGTTGGTTCATAACGCTTATGAAAACGAAGAAAGAAATTAGAAGCATCTCCACTATCGCAAACACCAATGACCACAGAACTGCAGAGCCTTAGCAAACCGTTGCAAAGTTAAGCAAAGGACAAGCGATTTCTTAGCAGCGCCACACCTAACATTTACTACCTAATTATAAGTGTGTGACATTTGTTAGTGCTAACCTTCGGACTGTGGGTACCCGAGTTAAAATGACGCCTAACCAGGAAAGATAACTTTTAAATGCGAAGCATTTCTTTGCGCACTGCAAGCACTTTTAGCGTTTCTATCTATCTATGTAGCCGCCTACGTCTGGGTGTTCTCGTGATCGCCTCCTTAACTTGAGGGTCGACCAAAATGAGTATGGGAGGGTAAGAGGAGTTGACGAATATGTCTCGCTGGTCATGGCATGAATAACGTGAAAATCCCGTGGCGTACGTCATCAAACTGATTTCTCAAGACAACGTGGCTTACACGCGTATACCACAGGTCGTGGTATGCGACTATACGCCACAGGTGTTTGACAATTTATATCTACCCAGGAACGGCGAGCACAGACACTCGTAATTTAAATGCGAGAGCGTTAAGAAAAACTGGCATCGGCTGCGTTGACCCGGAGAATGCATAGAATAGAAATCAGAGTCCCAGAAGGAATTGAACCCGAGTATTCGACGTAGCAATGAAGTATTCTACCACAGAGCCACACCAGATCTCGAAACTGCTTTTGAAAAAGACCCTATGCAGGCTTAATGTTCGTGAAACGTCACTTGTGGTTCCAGTGCTGCCTATCTAATTTTAAAAACATTACATATGTACTCCTGTGATCAAGGAGTCATGTCAGGTTAACTTCAATTGTATATTTATACGCCATCCACTGTAGTTGGTTTACGTAGCACTATCCAGGGCTACCATCGTCGCAAGCACAAGCGCTATACATATCAGCTTACCGCTTCTGGTGTTGGTAATACCCATGTTTCTGTTGGCATCGTTACGCAACTGTAAACAACTGGTTATATAAAACATATGTGCCTGTTAAACATATATATGTATATATATATATATATATATATATATATATATATATATATATATATATATATATATATATATATATATATATATATATATATATATATATATATATTTATATATATGTGCGAACAATATTTGCATATATCTTTAGCGTCATTTCGTAACGTTTCGCTCAATAAAATTTACAACCTAGTCTAGTCACCTTACCTCCAGAGGCTTCGCGTAACATCGATTCCCATGGTAACTGGGATCTGCCAATTTTTTCCCCTCTCGATCTCTCTGTTTCCTTTCCTTTCTTTATATTCTCCCTCTCTCTCTGCTTCTATCTGTCTTTCTTTTAGTGTCTCTCTCTATTTCTTCCTCTCTCTGTCCCTACCCCTCTTTCTTTCTCTGTCTTTGTTTCTCTATCTTTGGGTCTCTCGCTATTTCTTTTTCGCTTTCTCTCTTTCTCGTTCACCGTTTCTCTTTCTCTCGTCCAAAGTAAGTTCCCCATTGAATCCATACGACAAAGTAATCATACGGTTCCTATAATGCATGTTCTGCAAGCGAGGGCGCATAGCCTATTCGAACAAAATGCGCGCTTCAAGAACGGCTATTCACTTAAAGGAGATGAATGACAAACTAGACATTAAATCAGACTGGTACGCAGTCTTGGTGAGGCGCTTCGCCTCACCACCTTTCCGGTATAACACTATATGAAGAACTCGCTGTTCTACTGCACGTTAGCCGTCGAGTGTTCCCTAAGTAACGCTCGTGCGCTTACTGTCGCTATGTGATTGTACTTCTGTTTCATACTATTCGTGCCCTTTTGAATGCGCATTCTACTGGGCATTTTGATAAATGCTGTCAAACAAAGGAAAAAAAGAAGTGGGTGCGTAGCCTAGTGGTTATGACGCTCGTCATCACCGTGGGTACTCGGGTTCGAATCCCGCCTTGCCAAAAGAGTGTATTTTGTGTTAGTTACTTCTTCCTTTCTCTCTCTGTCTCTCTTTCTGCTCTCGTACTTCTATTTCCTCCTCTCCACCTCAGCAGGCAGAGTGTATTGGTAACGTTCGGTACCTCGATGGTAGAGGCCATTCATGATGACGGTAGTTGGAAGGTAGACACTGTTCATGATTAAGGTAGAGGCGGTTCATGACGATAGTTTTCTCTTACCGTTCAACATGGCCAGAGCTCAAGCATAAGCATTTCTGAATGTGCAATTATAAAAAAAGAATAACAGGTCTGCTGCTAAACGCATACGGCGCGAGAAACTTCTCCTATAGCTCCTGTCTTCTTCCAAAAGTCATATTTTCAAATAGAAGGCGTTTAATAAAGCAAGTCTGGTTCTGAGCCCGTACGCACAAGGCGTTTACACGCAAGAAGTGTCTATACACGCTAATTTCAACCACTTTTGAAGTCAGGCGTATTATTACCGAATGCGGTCGGCCAGCGGCAAGACGCGGTAACCAACGCAAGGCCTTCTCATGGAAGGTGCGATATATATATCGCTCCGCTAACGCAATATATATGTGTGTGTGTGTGTGTGTGTGTGTGTGTGTGTGTGTGTGTAACGGATGAGACATGACGTCAGTCAGAACACCAGTTTAATCTAACTCCTCGTCTTCCTCATCTTACTTTCCCCCCATTCACCCGTGAACCGTCACATATACAGGGTGTTCCAAGAAATGTGTCCACTATTTTAAAAAAAATAAGGAAAATGCGGTATTTGCTCGCTGTCTTCACAGTTGTTTTTTCTGTAGCGGCAGGAATCTTAAGATGGTTGAAGACATGATTTGGGACAGTAATTAAGGAAGTTAAATTAATTAACTCTTTACTTAGTGGAGTTAGGTGGTTAAGTTCAATGGGAGAATTGAAGTCCTTCGTGCGAAGAACCCATTTCAGCTTTGAGATTTCGAAAAAGCGGCCTCTATTAATTATTGTGGCGTAATGAAGTTCAGGCAAATTCAGCGGCCAAACCGAAACCGAAACGCGGAAGAGCGCAACTGCCACATTCGTCTGAGACGTCCACAATGAGTGAACGTCATTATATCAACCATCAACCGACTTCTTAGTGTGAGTGCGTGGGCTGCGCTTGCAGCAGTAGCACGCATGACGCACATACGTTAACGAACGGGAAGAACTCACCTCTGTAACCGTTGTCTTGAACAGTGACGTCATTCCAGTCGTCTGCTTGTTGCGCTCATCGGTGCTTGGGTTTCGGTTTCGCCATTTAATTTGCCTGAATTGCCTGTTGCGCTACAGAAAAATCATATGTGAAGACAGCGAGCAAATACTGCATTTTGCTGATTTTTAAAAAAATAGTGGACACATTTCTTGAAACACCCTGTATATATATATCGCGTTATATATATACACATATATATACCTACAAATGACCCTAATTTCCACTTCCCACCCTGCTTCTTGCTACAGGTAGTGCGCAATATGACGTCCGTTGAGTTTTTCACCGATGCCAAAAACAAGATCAACGATTCATGCACCTACAATGATCCGGGACACTACGGTTTTGTCAATGAGACAATCCTACAGGATACTGGAACCTCTCACGCTGTTTTCTGGGGCGAGGATGGTGTGGTTATAAGTGTTTCCAGCACCATAAATGGCTAGTAGGTAGCATTTTTTTTTTCATTTTAGTGGGCTAACAAATATGCACTCTGTATGCTCTTCAGATATTAACTCGAAGCTAAAGATGAAAACCGCAGAGACAGTCCACAATATTTTAATGTGTTAATTCCGATAAAGTTACATAATTTTCCGACGTGCTTTTGTATGTCTCGTTTGTTGAATATTTTCTCAACCATTCAGGTCCTAAACTAGACGTCTCATTCGATGACATAGACTTGACGAGGTAATATCGGTAAGTTAACAGCTAGCGAAATACATAACTTCGCCAAATGACGCGCTTGCACTTTTAACGCACATACTGAAGAATCCCCGGCAATTTAGCCTGTCAGGTTAGTGGAGCTGTTGACGGTGTCGAGGTTACTGAGCTAATATTCAATATTGACACACACACACAAACACACACACACACACACACACACACACACACACACACACACACACACACACACACACACACACACACACACACACACACACACACACACACACACACACACACACACGCACACGCACACACGCACGAACTTAGCTTTATAGAGAGTTATTGCTCTTTATACGAGTTCACGAAACAGAGTGTATTTTCGAGTAGGCAACAACAGAGAACTGACCCTAACATTTCATCAGGGAATATGAAATATTTAGCTGACTTTTATAGAAAACAGACAATACCAGTGGAAAAAAAAAAGGAGGGTCGATTCCACGTACTGTGGCAGTCGCTGTTAACAGAGTGAGTCGATCGTCAAGAACGAAATGGCGCATCACGATTAGACATGCACGGTTTATTTCAACGATAAATCCCACGATCGCCTCGTAGCAAGACAACAGATGTTTCAAAAGAACGTGGCTGATCCCTTTGTCATCGGAATCGGTATAACACGAAAGAGAAACGTGTCTTCACAGAGGTAGTCGTGCGTTTATTGTGCATTGTTTCGCCACAAGGGCGAAGGACGGAATACTCCAGCAACAAATTCTAGCGTCACGCGAAGAACGGCAAGCAGCTCGCAACTTGCAGCACGCACCTCAAGCAGAAAGCACGCACGAAATGAGCATACACAAGACGAGCGCGGACTAACTGACAGCTCGACACTTATAGGGGTACTGACACAAAATTTCGCGGCCGAGATAGACTACGGGATCGATTGCCGTGAACATGCGTATATCATCTGCAAAATATCAACAGCGAATATAGCTTGGAAATTATTTTACTGCAATTTTGAATTTTGAAGGTATTAACGCCATCAAAAGGGACCCCATGGGGACCCCCTTACTTCCCCTCACGTAATCACGCTGCAGTCAATAAAACAAGTTATGATGACGTCATAGCCGCCATTTTTCTTTTGCCGCGTTTGTTCCAGCAGTCTATACTTCTCGGCGGCTGCTCGCGAGTCCGTGGCCGTGGCGCACGCGTTGAAAGTTTTGTGTTTGGTGACACTGCCCGTTTCCCTGTTATAAATGACTTCTTGATGCGGACCGTGCGGAAGTGCGTCAGGAATTCTGTGTACTGACGTGGTCGGGAGCTGCACACGCTAGATAGTTGCACGCAGCGGCTCGTCGTTTCTGGAGCTTCTCAAACCGAAAGTGAAACTGGCTGGTAACGAGGAGCCTGTAATTAATTATCTGTCGCGCGCAACAGCAAACGATGTGCCGTGTTATGACTAACGGGCCCCCCAGCAACACATTGTAGCAAAAGAACGCGAGGCCAAAGTTTTTGTGTCAGTACCCCATTTAAAGCGCGCTGCTCAAACCCAAAAGACGCACGAAACGAACGTAGAAGTATACACAGGACGAGCGCGAACAACTGTCTCAATTGTTACTTCGTGTGTGAGCATCGCGCTCCTTACGTAAACGCGGCCACTGCAGCGAGCGAAGTGACCTTCGTGCACTGTTTAAACACTGTAACTTAAAAGCAAACTTGCGTGGGAAGCACAACACGTACAAAGCGCCCAAATCATAAAATAAGCGCACGCGCTTCGCCACGCGCGGCGCGACGACCTTTAGAGCGCGCTCCCGCGCTCTTCGCGCCATCTCGCCAGTGATGACGAAAACGCACCATCTCGCTAGTGATGACGAAACGCGTAACAATATCGCGGAGCTCCGAGGACCGCCAACGGTATATGGTGTATATAAATAGCTTGCCGAGTGGTTTCGCGCCACGCGCTGCGGAGAGGGAGGTCGTAGGTTCGATGCCCGGCAACGGAACATTTTCTTCTCGTTTTTTCTTTGCAATCTGTTAGTTCATATTTTGCAACGTCATATCGGTGACGATAATACGTCAGTGGAGCCGTGGTAAACGCCGGCATAAAACACTTTCGGGTTAAAAAAACAACAAAGGGTCATCACCGACCAATGCCCGTGAAAGTTTTATTCGCACAACTACCTCAGGTTTCGTTCGCCCAACTATCTTTTTCTTTCGTCCATCGGTAAATTCTGTTGTCAGGGAATGTAGACGCCCCTTCGCTTCACCTTCAGGTTACGCCACGCTTCCGTGTTCTAGTGCTATATTTTAAACTGAACAGCCGAGTTCAAAGCCGGTAAACTAATGACACCAATTTCCTCCATTCTGTTGCAGCTTTGGAAGTTTGGTACGCACTAATTCCGGAGTGTTGCTGAACAACGAGATGGACGACTTCTCGACTCCCGGTAAAGCCAATATGTACAGCGTCGAGGCCTCAAAGGCCAATTACATAGAACCTGGTAAACGACCTATGTCATCCATGGCACCCATGATAATTGTAAACGACGAAGGGAAGGTGGTACTTGCTATTGGTGGAACGGGAGGATCGAAAATAACGTCAGGTATTGCAATGGTATGTGCACACTTCTACTGCATGGGTGTTTCGGACGCCAATTATTGGGCACCAAAATGCATGTTATATCCTGTCATCATGTGTTCTGTTAGTGTGACCAGAACAGTACAACTTTATTGGTTATCACTCAGGCAAGCCCCTGAAAATAACGAAAAAAATCGGCAGATCCCCCGTACCATGGTAATCGATGTTATGCGAAGCATGCGCAGGGAATGTGACCATGGTGTGACTATGGTGTAATAGGAGTACATGTGTGATGTTTATAAAATTAGATAGTGTTGCGACTGGCCTGCAGCAGGAGGCAACCAGCGGGTAGCGTGGTGCTGAGCGCAGGTGTCGAACCACAGGTCCATGGAAGTCAGGAGCAGAGACCCGAGGTAGAGAGCGACTCGTGAGGAAGAAACCTAACAGAAGTTTATTTGCATGTTGAAAGACGACAGATTCGTTTCGAGCGAGAACTCGACGGCTCGTTATATACAGTTCATACCCCTTGTTAGGGAAATGCCTTCATTAACCCATTAGGGACCGGTTGCTTTTTTTCATGAGTCTTGTGAAGGCAGATGTGATTTTTTATCACATCTACGTCTGTATATATCACACTGAAAATTTCATGGTGAACGAGCTCTTAGTTTACCAAATATGGCCCGTGACCATATGGTCACACTAGGCCCTTAGGCTACAGTAAAAATCACAGAGTGACGAAGTTTGTTTCAGGCCTTGACACGTCGCGAAAAAAAAAATTACGGATTTGTTGGGCACTCATTGTAAAATGACGCGAAGCACACAATGAACATGCCGACGTTGCATTTATTGCATTGTGTGGTCACCGTGCTGCTCAAGGTGTGCCAAGCGCTGGCGCACCTGCGCCTTTTGCGGTTAGGCACAGCTTCAACGAAGTGGACTGTTTGGTCAATCAAAATGTGGACCCCAAGGCGCGCTGTCAACAAGCGTCGACGTTCTTCGACGGCCAGTTGCTTTTCGCTTGGCGAGAAGGGCGGGGGGCAAAGCCAGCTCCCGACATTGACATAATAGGGAGGGGGGCGACGGGGGGGGGGGCCCAAAGTCAGCCTCATACATTGACGTAATAGGGAGGGGGGGCGCTGCAACGAGCCATCGCCCCCCCCCCCCCCCCGCTGAAGGGGAACACCGCGCACGCTTATGCATACAATAAATTGGCACGCGAGTGTAGTCGAATCACTCTTCAAGGAGCGTAACACGAAGGAACTAACTTAACCAAAATAGGGAGCCTAAGGGCCTAGCGTGACCATATGGCAACACATAAAATGACACGCTTGTTCGCGAGCCAGGCTTCGGTTAATCTACTTCAAATTTTCACCGGAGATTGCATAGTGCACGTACTTTACCGGGACATGTGCATCACGCTATTGGAAGAAACAATACTACAAAAAAATCTTTTTACCCGAAGGACGTTGCATTCCGACGTGCCGAAGTGTAGAACCACTATTTCGCGCCTGTTTTAGCAGTTCCCCAAGAAACAAAGCAAAGTTCTGCCACATGGTGTCTGTAAGGAGCAGCCTGAGCTATCACAAGGCGTATTGCCATGATTTCGGCGAGGTTTTTAAAACCTGTATCAACTGAAAGGCTTCGTCGGGATTTGCGTGACCATGGTCACGCTGGTGCCTAATGGGTTAAAATGTCCAATCACTGTACGAGTGACCATTTGAAGGGGAACGTCCCTCCGACGGTCAAGGTCACCGCCTCCAAGGGGACGTCCACTTCAGCTTCTATAACCGCCACAAGAGAAGAGAGAGGTGGGGAGGAAGTTTTCCCTTCTTGATTGCTGTCAAGTTTTGACGAACCAGGACAGTAATCTACGCTTGCAGACAACTCGCCGCAAACACAGGTACCCCGATAGAGCTGTCAGTAGAAGCACTTAATACCCCTTCGCGCACGCATTCCACCACCAACGCCTTCCTCACATACTTGAAAGGCGAGGACAGGTCCTTTGCGGACATCGATGCGTCTTTGCACGTGCAGGGTAGAAGCGCCTGCCTGGGCAGTTGTATAGGCCAGTGCCGGTGTAAGCGACAAACACGTTCTCCGCAGCGAGAGGGTGAGGGGGGTGGTGGCTCTCCCAGTGGCCAAGAAGCCCGAAGACTTTTGTGGACGGTTGGCGCTAATCCTTGGAAACCGTTTGTAACAATAGCCAGCAATGCAACCACAATTGACGTTTCACCAACATTGCGCCTGCATAGGGTGTTTTTCCAAAGCAGTTTCGAGACTTCACGTGGCTCTGTGGTAGAATACTTGATTGCCACGCAGAATGCTTGGGTTCGATCCCTGCTGGGTCCCCGATATTTAACCCTTGCAATAAGTCGGGTTAACGTTGCCGATGTCTTTTTTTCTTGATGCTCTTGCACTTAATTACCAATGTGTGATCTCGCCGTTCCAGGGCAGATATAAACTGTCTATCACCTGTGGCGCATACCCGCATACCGCAGCCCGCAGCATACGGGTATGTGCCACATGTGTCCGGAGGAAAGGGTTTGACGACGTACGCGACGGGATTTTCAAGTTATTCATGTCATGACCCGCCGAACTTATTTGTGTGAAACTCTCTTACCCTCGCCTACTAATTTTGGTCTACCCCAATTTAAGGAGGCGATCACGAGAGCACCCAGACGTAGGTGGACGGATAGATAGATAGATAGATAGATAGATAGATAGATAGATAGATAGATAGATAGATTGATAGATAGAAACGCTCAATGTGCCTTGTACGCAAAGAAATGATTCACATAAAAAAAACGCGCATTTCTTAACAGAAGCTTTCAACCTTTTATCGGGAAGGAATGTCCTCATACCATGAATAGATTACAATGGAACATGTTATGATTGCTAAACAAAATCATATACACCTCCGCAGTGGCATAGCTGCTGTGATGCTCGGCTAGCTGGCCCGAAAGTCGGGGGTTTGATCCCAACTGCGACGGTCGCAATCTGATATTGGCGAAAGGCTATAGAGGGCCGTGTTCTTAGATTAGGGGCACGTTAAATGACAGCAGGTGGTCTAAACTTCAGGAGCTCTCCAAGAGGGCGTGCCTAATAATCATACCGTGGTTCTCGCGCGTGGAACTCCAGAAATTGTTATTACGCAGTTATGCTCATTGAAAGCCGCCGTTATGTCACGCAAGAATCACACAGCGCCTGTTCCTTGTAGGCATCAGCTTAACACGAAGAACTCATTTGTTCAATGCGTCTACCACACAGCATTATTGGATCACAAAATGTCTTTTAACTAGCATTCAGTGGACTGCCGTTGTTAGCAGGTTATGAGCATGCGCAGATACGATAAAATGAAACAAGAATCAGTGAAAGCAAAGCGTGGGTACGCTGAATTGTGGGATTCTGTCGGAGCTCTGCTTTGGTAGGCACAGGTGAAGTATTGATAAATTGTGGAAGAAGGCGCATGTGTGGTGGCCAGATCACAATGACTGGACGTTGAGGATGTTGAAGAACAGGGTGGTGTAACATCGATGTCAAAACTGACGTCAGCGTAGAGACAGACAGCCCGACATCGCGAAGTTTGCCTAGATAGTTGGCGTTACCGCCGACGTGAGAGGCACTGTCCCAAATTCATTAACACTGTAGCTGCCCTGTCATAAACCACACATGGCGTTCTGTCTTGAACCCTGTATTCTCAATAGTTAAGAGTATAGCACACTTACGGAAGCTGTGTGCGTGACGACGTGTCCAGACAAAATTTCTATAAAAGTATGTAGATGCATGTAGTTGTAAAGTATGTAGATGTAGGTCCGCAAAATAAATGTAACTCTCTCAGACTCGCTCAAGAAACATATTTTTCACTTAGGGCTCACTTGGACTCAGACACACCAAACATTATCTCAGCCGGACTCACTCGGACTCATGCCCACGAAAATTTTCCTTAACTGGACTCACTTAGACCACACTTATCAAAATATTGTTCAGCTGGACTCTCTCAGACTCAGAATCACGGCTAAATCTGAGTATGAGTGAGTCGACTCGTGAGTGAGTTTGCCGACCTGCGTAGGTAGGCAAAATAAATTGAGCCCGCTCAAAATTACTCTATATATTTCACAGCGAAGCTGTATATGGCAGAGCCCTGTCGCTTCGCCGATCGTGGGCGACAACGTAAGTGCAATAGAAATAGGGCCACTACTACTGGGCACTGGCCCACTGAAATTGAAGAAAGGAACACGCACAGGGCGGCAAGCACTAATTGAGATCGCGCACGAAACACCAAGCGAATGCGGCAAGCCAGACAAGACGACGCATGTCGCGAAAAGGAGAATGCATCAAAAAAGGCGCATGCTGCTCAAATGAACTACTTTAAAGGAAGATACGCTAAATTCAAGAGGGTCTTGCTCGACAGAGATTGCGGATTTAGTGGCAGGGTGTGTGATCGGCTGTGGTTCGAAATAATTTTGTGTCGTTTCTGTGTCGTGTGCTAAACAGCTTCGCTGGCCATTGACCTTCACAGAGTGGAATGATTCCTCACCATCCTCGCAATCACAAGTGCTCCACATCAGCTTACCGCTTCTTGTGCTGATAATATCCATGTTGCTGCTGGCATCGTTACGGAACTATAACAACTGGTTATATAGAGCATATGCGGCTGTTCAACACACGTCTGTGCGTATAGCATTTGTACAGTATTTGCGGATTGCAACGGGACAATTTAGTCTAGACATGGTAGCCGAAGAATAAAAAACAGCGCTACTTCACGGGACGAGAAGAGGACACATACGTCACATACAGCGCCGTGTATGCGTGTCCTCTTCTCGCCCCGTGTTTAGCGCTGTTTTTATTCTTCGTCTACCATGCAGCACCAACCAGTCCAATGAAGCATATTGTTTTAGGTATAGACACTTTACATACTATACAGCGTCTTCTTTTCATGTCATATCGGCATAGTTTCGACTCTAACAAGTAGATCAGAGCCACCATTATTTTTAGAAACCAGATTTGTCGCGACTTGAATTGGTTATCTCGAGCAATCGCGCATACCAATCGTTACACTCAAAAAATGTGATGTCGCATTCCAATCCACGAGTATTGTACATATCTATAGCGTCATTTTGTAACGTTTCGCTCAATAAAAATATTACATTACAGTCACCTTATCTCCGCATGCTTCGCATAACATCGATTCCTGTGGTATGTGGGCAGCTGCGGAATTGATTTATTTATTTTATTTGCCTCGCAATACATGATATTCATATAGCGTTTTTATCCGAAGATTTTCAGGCAGCACCGTGGTTTTATGGTAGAACACCAGCTTGCCACGCAGACGGCCTGGGTTCGAACATTTTTCCTATTAATTTTATTTGCAGCTTTCTCGATTTTTCGGTCACGGACCAGATGATAAATATTGCTCATAACAAACGACGCTGACACCGACGCCGACACCGGAATTTTTGTGAAACGAACTCTTTAACACAATGGCGTTAATATGTGAGACGCATACCTGAACAGACAGAGACAGAAAGAGAGAGAGCGAGAGAACGACTGTTTAGTTTCTCAGATTACTACGAACCGCTTGCGACCCTTTGCTGCGCACCGTTCCCATCCAGTCCCCACTCGCTGGTTTTTCAAGAAAGCAGAATGTAAGAATTATTAGTGATTCAGAAAGAGGTGTAAACAGATGCGATTTCTTTCAATCCCGTGGGGAGGATGGTTAAGACGAAAGAGCAAATGGGGAGAAGTGAAGCAAGAAGACAGTCAGCGCTGCATTATGTCAGGGATGTGGTAGGTCGCCGGTGGCCATGACATCCAACTATGCAGAGTCATATTTAGCTGGGGGCAGAAACCTAATACAGCATGCCGCGTTTGGACTCGTGATGGGCGTGAGAATAGCAGGCCCTGCGCTGGTGAAGGTGGACGACCGAAGCATTTGTAGGTGCCGATCAAGTTCTGCTGCTGCGCGGGAAGGACAAGACAGAAGCACAATACGTGGTCCAGGATCTCAGGGGACCCACATCTGTCGTAGGCTGGAAAATTTCAGCGGCCCACGCGAAACGTTTGCACACCCGGTCAGACCACCTGTCAAAGCCGGCCTGGGGAAGCGGTCGGAGAGGTTTGCTGTGCGCCACTCGCTGGTCTGGTTGGACAATAGCCAGGAGCTGCATAAGTTTGCGAGTCATAAGTCGCGTGTTATAGAGGACTGTGGATACGTCGAAGAGCGCACCGTGCAAAAAGCTTTCTTTAATCCAAATACCAAAAGAGCAAATGAAGTTGCTGGGCAATCAAAGCGGTAGTTCTATTTAAGATCAATAGGCAGAGTAAGACTTCATTAAGCATCGGTGACCACTGCACATGTCACAAAAAGCATTTCCTTGCAGAATGCTCGTGGGAATATAAATCGTTTGCTCTTTATTGGCGCATGGCCTAGGCGTTGTAGCCCGATAACATGCACTTTTTGCTGCTGTTTTCTTACCGCGTATAGTGCAGGTGTTTTTAAGCAGACAATGCTAAAGCTTTAAACGTAAGCTATCACAGAGATCGCGAATAGATTTTACATCTTTAGTATGTGTTTTAGCAAATGTGGAAATGAAATTTTATGTGGATTTCTCAATTTTGGTTTGGTTAATTTTGGTTAATTTGAAGGTGACCATGCGGAATTTGTGGCAAGATTACAATATTAAGGACGCAATTGACCAGCCCCGAATTCATCACCAGCTTATTCCCAATAATCTCATGGCTGAATGGTTTTTTCCAGAGGTGAGGACCATTGTTTCAGCTTTCCTACTGAATATAGTGGCGACATAATTTAACGATAACTTTCAATGAAACGATATAACTTGCAAAAACTCCCACAGAAGTTTATTACTGTGATGCATAGGCATATTATTACCACTATTTAGGACAAATGACCACCTTGAATATACTTTGGGGATGTGATTTTGTTTGTACCATTTTGAATTAATAATTGAAAGCGTTACCACTTAGCCTTTTTTGAAGCAGTTAGAGCACAAAATTAGCGCCTTAGAAAGCCATATGCTGTGCAGCGGCGCGCAAGCAACGTGAGGCTAACTGCAAAAATACCTTCTGAAAGAAAAGCAGAAGCCAGTTTCAAGATTCTTGTGTACGAGTGTTCCTTCACATTTATGCCATAATCACTATACTACCGTTGGTAGAACATCGAAAGCGCTATCCGAAGGTTTTCGGTTCGGTCCCCATTTGCAGTAAGGTTGATATTTTAAAGGCGAAATACTTTAATGGCTCAGACTCGCGGCGTCCGTCCGCCGTCCGTCCGTCCGCGCCCTGTAACGGTGCCAGCTGCGGCCTTCTCCCTCACACTCTCTCATCAATCACGTGATTGCTGAGATAGTGTAAAAACAAAACGAATCAAAACAAAAGACATGGACATAGTCAATCGAATGCCCACAAGCTTTCACCGAACACACTTTGGAATTTACAAAGTGTCCTTCAATTTTTTCAGCCACATTATTTCCTTTTCATTTATGTCATGACTACTATACTACAAATAAAACATACAAGAAATGTCCCCCATGCCTTCCTCAGCTTGATTGTCTGTTGGCCTCATTAGGATTGTGTCTCACAAAAAAAAAAAAAAAAAAAAAAAAAAAAAAAACGAGCCCTAGATCAATCCCCCCCTTCTTGTGTACGAGAAGGTAGTTTAGAACTAGCTAAACTCATTTCGGTAACAGTTTCTAATACCATGCTAGATCAGTAGATAAATTTCAGTTTGCAGGTAAAGAATGCGCATAGTCTTTTTTTTTAAACATTGAGTGTTATCTTAAGGCTACTATAGCTACAGGTATCTTGCACTTTTGCCACCACGAAGCTCCATTGAAGCCAGCGTAAAATAAATCCAAAAAAAAGTAAACGTTAAAAACATTCAAAAGACCAATTCTGATGGTCTCTTTCCTCCTCCACCATTTCGCTACACGTTCCTTCCTCACTCCCCACTTTTCAAGTGGATCATTTGTTTAATTTACGTATATCGCAAGATTCTGACCCCTAAAGAATATCCATCAACCAACCTGAAACGCACCTTTATTTCGCGGCACTAAACTGTTAAAGTAGCGTAAAAACTGTGTACAAAAGGGCCACCCGTAAAGTATCTAAACAAGACACTACTTTTTATTGCAAAAGCGTTTTGTAGTCGGCTGTTTTTTAGTTTTTTTCTAAACTTATTATATGCTTCAAAAAAGCCGATGCCCAAGCCAGTGGGCAAGATCGAATGAGCATATGCCAATATAAGTCTTGGATAAATCACCCAGAATGGATATATATGCCACTGTACGAGTAATTATCAAGAAAGTCAGCGTAGTTACACACATGCCATGATTATGAGTCCCTGGCACCTGCAGTTATCGCTATTCTTCAGCTTCACAAGCAATAAATGTTGCCCTCGTCATTAGATCGCTGCGTCGGCTTCATGCAGCTAGAATCTCCCTGAATTAGTTCTTGAATTCAATATATCCTGTGAATGAAGTAGTTATGAAACCAAAGGATGCGTGACATTAAAGTTGTAACTAGCAAGATGCACAAATATTGTATGACGTTGCATTTGTTATCGAGTGAATATAAAAGGAAATTGGTACGTTGTATTTTATTTGTACGGTGATCAATTATCTTGGTCGAAGAATTAGTTCGATTCAAACGTATGCGTTGGATGTCTGCACAATTATAAATGACTGTAAGCTTCAGTACCACTGAAAGTGACATTTACTATGAAACTCAAAGCTAAGGCAACTTGCGATCCACGAAAGTCGAATATTGGAGGGTCACGTCACCTAATTCCAAAAATGACTGCAGGTACGCTATCCACTGCGCCACGGTCACATAGTCTGGAGGCTGAACAAACGTGCCTTTTATATCTCACACTTTCCTCTTGCAGGGCTCTTGGTCAGCGGTGAAGTAATGAATCATGACCGTGGCCACCGCGACTAGCTCCTGCAACGCTTGGTTGCAACGCGTCCATTCGATTGGGCACGTTTCAAAGGGAAAGTGCAATGTTGTCAACGCCGTAACACACCTCGAGGTGGCGAACTCAGTACAAGCATCGGCCTCTCTCATAGCATCCACCCATACCAAAAATAGCTCTGCGACGCGCGCCTGCCTCTCCTGGCTGTAAGACCGCGTTCCACGCTTACGCTCGCCCCAAGCAAATCCAGTCCCGGCTACAGGGGAGACAAGACGCTCGTTGCGTTTCCCTCTAGTCCTGCCGTGTGGTGTTCAACTCTGGCACGCCCCGGGATGCCGACGTCAGCCCAAGTTCTGCGTCCAGTCAGCAACGCTCTGTGGCGCGACCTTGTACGCATTCCAAATAAGCACTGGGGCGGTACGTGCTTAACGTCACAAACACGTGACTGTCGTGAGCGCACGTTCCGATTTAAGTCAAGCCGTCAGCCATTATAATCCATGCTTATCGGTGTCGGACGGTCTCGGCACCCGTTCTTTTGCCTTCGTCCGAAAGCGGCCGATGACGCCGCGGCTGACGTGACACTCAACGTCGCGGCTCACATTGACCAATCGCGTGCGTCTCAAAATAACGGCACGCCCCCGTGCTTATTTGGAATACGTACAAGATCGCGCCACTGCTGGCTGTCACGCCGCTTTCTGTGATTTCTCTCTCACCGTTTACTACTCCAGCTACCACAAGGGTTTGTTTAATCATTGACAATGGAGGTTAGTTGTCACCATGGAGATGTGCCTCCAAGCGTCAACGTGGGTGCATCCACGTTAAAACACCAATAGACATTGTGCAAGCTCTCTTACATCATTGTAGAGTAAACATTCAACTATGTCTGTAAGCACACGATTTACTTTCTTGTCATACCGATTCCTATGACGGAGGGATCAACCATGTTTTAGGGGCGAAGCACCTTAGGGCCTAGGCTTGTCAGTTGTCCGTTGTCCGGCGCAGCACATGCAAGGTACCCACTATACGCCCATCGTATGTCCGTCACGGCACAGATCAGGCAAAGTATTCACTATACGCCCACCGTAACTTTCATGAAGTGGGGAAGCACCCACTACGCCACGATGCCATTCGTCATTCTGCTGATAAGCGAGGTACCCGCTACACATCTGTAAGGCATTATGTGCACTTCGTTTGTGCTGTGGCTGATGACGATGAAGAATAAGCGCGTTCCAGACCACACATTCTCTTTCTGCCATCACTGCACCGCACATGCAAGGTACCCACTATACGTCATGACGATGACGATGACGATGACGCTGATGACGATGAAGAATAAGCGCGTTCCAGACCACACATTTTCTTTCTGCCATGGATGAAAACGATCGTGAAAGCGCTCTCGCCCGCGAAAGGCAAAGCGGCAACGCCGACAACAAGCTGCTACTCCGGAGGCGAGAGCGTGGCATGCGGTGGCTCAACGTCTACGCAGACAGCAAGCTACCCCGGCTGCGAGAGCTCGGGAAACAGAGGCAATACCGCAACGCACAACAAGCTGCTACCCCGGTGCTGAGGGCGCGGGAAGCGGCGGCTCAACGGCAAAAACATATTGTAATACTGTACACACGCGTTGGCACTCATTTACATGGGCGATTGGGCAATGCTACGGGTGATTTACAGTAAGAACGATCCCCAGTGCTTCACCCACTCGTCATGATTCACTTCGTGGGGATGCGTACATTTTTCTTTTTTTTAGAATAATAATCTCGCGGTAAAGCCAGCCGTTATTCATGTTAAGTTAATGCCAATTTTTATTAACTTATACATTTTGTCCTGGATTTTTCTTTACCTTTTCCGTGTTCGGTCAAATCAAGTGCGTGTTTCTCAAAAACAAAGCTTGATATTGTCAGGGAATTGCACTTTTGTGACACAAGAAGCCGAAAAGCTGGTTGCACTCATCTAAGACTAATGAGCCGCAACGAGCAAGTAAACATGTCTTGCATTAATGCCTCACGCGAGTATATTTTCGTCCCTGTATGTTCTTCAAAGGTGTGCAGGCTTTAGCGAAGTACCCACTACGCGTATGCACCTACGTGGCTGAACACTTTGTTGATGCTGTTGCTGTTGATAACACTGATGGAGATGATGGCTGAGCCAACTTGCGATGGTTAGGATGCTATGCAGAACTCACTAATTACCCAATTCACACGGTGTGACGGCTGGTGCGATTCTACGCTCCTGCTACCCGATGTTACGTCTGTTAACTTTTACTCCAAGCCCGACATGACGCCTTATATGCTATTTTTCCGAAGCTGTTTCAAGCGCTGGCGTTGCTCTTAGATAGAACACTTCAAGGGGAGGCGCCATCAAATTTCGAGGCTATAACAAGCCTGTTGTGGGTTTTCTATGTATGCAAAGACACTCCACACGAAGGGTCGGACACAGCAAACGTTTAGAATATATTTTAATTCACTTCCAAAGCGTACCTAAATGCTCATTCTCCCGATCGAGACCCATCGCTAGCGCATCAAAACGGACGTAGCTCTATAGGAAAGACAACGAAAGTTGTAGTGACGTCACACCAGATCTGTAGTGACATGAGCGATCTCCGAACCTACGCCACCTCCGAAACGTGCGTACCGGCAAAGCATCGGTTGCTACATCACTCGCCGAGTTTCGATCGCTTCCTGGCTAAGTGCCGCGCATCTTCGCGCGAGCCTTGTGTGGTCACGTGACCAAGTCTTCTACACTTCTATGTCACTGCCCAACTTGGCGCCGAGAAACTGAAACCGAAAGTTGTCCACATAAATAAGGCGTTATTCAATTATTTAGAGATAATACGTGAATCTTGGTGCGTGTATCATGCTTCCTAGAGATATAAGAAACGCTTGCAGCGAAGAACGCGCAAGCCACACATTTGGTGGAACCACCCCTTTAAATGTCATGCAAAATGCCTGTGCTGTATTCCAGCAAGAACCCCCGTTCTTTAAGGCCACGCTTGAGAGGTCACGTAAGTTTTGTACCCCACGCCGCGTTTTTCAAAGCCAGCGTATGATAAGGCACTTAAGCTTTTAACATTAGTAAATGATTCCACGGCAAGAGTCACACCCGTGATAATATAGATGCCTTGACGTAGGATGTGAAGCTTTGGCGATATTTTTTAAACACTCAGCTAACAAATTATTTCCCACCTAAATATCCATACTCGTTGAGTCAGTCGGAACACGGCACCAGGCATTGAATAGACGTATATGCATGCGCCTAAGTTACCCACAGAAATGGCATATCCGTATGGCCAGTCACAGTTGCTTAGTCGAGGGTACATAACAGGCACCACACT